>VJOZ01000388.1:0-17875 GCA_009801055.1 Stichopus horrens | reverse complement strand
ACTATTCTTTTAATGCAGTGCACTTGCAGGGGAAACTTGCTGTCCACACTGTTTTACCTACTGTAGGGTGCTTTAAGCATTTACCCTAAATGAAGGCCTCACGTTAGTCTGATTATGTTTAGATGTAAACATTGCAATATGCTTTAGAGTTATGCTTTCGATAATCTCCTTGACACAGTTTATCATTGAAGGGGACAAGTGCAAGACACTGACATATGAAGTACTCCTTCGGTTTCATAACGTCAACTCTGAAAGTGTCGTGACCGATGTGAGGATGATGATGTCATCGTGTTTTTCAGTGTGTGTTGGCGTATCAGTATTTACAGCACAACTTCAATGGTAAAAACAGTGAGGTAGTGCCTGGAAGGTTTGAAAATGTGCTAAATTAAATATTCTTAAAAATATTCTGTACAGTAACTATCAGCAACTCCATCAGTTACTGATTGAAGTGATGGCCAGAATTTGCCAAAAGAATGTTCAGGGACCTTGATGTCAAAGTTACTGTCTGGGTTTTCTTGGGAAGATTTATCATTTTAATCACACCTCCCCCATATTTTATGGATAATTTTTGAAAACGGTACTGNNAAAGGTACCGGGTAGTACCGGTAATAGAAATGGAAAATTTAAATTGGCTTTGAGCATAACCGGTTCCAAAATACCGGTACCAACATGAGTACCGAAATATCGTCCAACCATAAGTATATAAGTCTTTGAGTACAGTTCCTTTCTGTGTAGTGTACACTTTCAAGTACAACTACATTGTAAAATACTATATGCCCATTGTAAAGTGCCCCGCATTAGTGTTTTTATGCACAGTATAGCCAACAAGTAGATCGACTGTTGTAAGTTACTGTATCAACTTTACCAAGGTCTACCTCCTACGATACAGGACACTATTTTTTTTTTTTGCATCTCAGTTCGTGGCTTGTTTTTCAGGAATGACTCCTAATACTTTGCTTCCTGTGTTTTTCTGTGTTTGTTGCCATTGAATTCATACAGTTTCTTCTTCTCTTAACCGAAATCCCATGCAGGCTGTGAGACTGATTGTGCTAATTAAATACTACCTTTGCAAATGTTCCACCTCCCAAAGCTGTTGTACTTTGTACTGTTGTTGTACTGTGGTTGTACTTGCACTGTTAGAAAGCACTGTATCACTTGTCCTACACATACACCAAGTATTGCAGACTGTAGATCTGTGGAAGCTAGATGATGAAACTCCATCTTTCCGTCTTAATCCCATACCTGAGGGGGATGACTCAGGACTTGCCGTTGACAGAAGTTTTACTTCCATGGTTTAATGCAAGACCTCATTGCCCTGTGTGTGTGTGTATCTGTTTGTGTGTGTTGCAGAAAGACTCTCAGAGATTATGGTATTCAAATTGTGTACAGGGCAAGACATTCATTTGCTCCAACCGAAGAAAGAGGGATGTGTGCAGTGAAACTGGAAAATCTGAAACGTCTTTGTCCTGCTGTGGTTGCTGGGTTGAATAGGAACTTGGCCTCAATAGTTGTAAGTTTGACCTGCTGAGTGTGAATTGGATTCTTTGAGAGTGTTATTTTGCTAAAAGGGGTGAAAACTTATTTCTGAAAGGCAACTTGTCCACCATTTTGAATGGTTCATGCACAGTAGAAATTTGGTTAATTGGTAGAATGTCCTTAGGGAACTGGTCCAGCATGATGTCAATGTACATTTTTGTACAACAGTAGTTCATAACAGTAAGTATAAGAAACACACTCCCTCAATGAATCTCCCAAAGTGTCATAATGCACAAGTCTTGAGTTTAAATGAAATTTTTATAAGAACAAATAGAAAAGACCTAGATGTAAAATTGAGTAAATTTGAGTTTTCTTTTGAAGTGTAACCTGAAGGCAACATAACTCTTCTACATTCTTGTGGACTTCATATTTCAAGACTGTTTGGAATCCGTTGGTGGCACCAGATTAAGCCTCTTCTTGTCCCTTAGCCGCTGTAAAAATCGACTTCTAGAGGGTCACACGACATGTCGGAAGCTGGAACGCAGAAGATCGGTCTGCGTGCGAATAACGGACGAGTGAATGTGAGTGGTGGGCTTGTTTTGTGATCGAGGTGGATTTGGCTTTGTCATAACTGTTTTACTCTCAAGGATGTGATTGAAACTGGCTCACACACCTCGGTGATCAAACAGAAGGAAAAACAGCCAGAGGGGACATTTTGAGAGATGGCTGTCTCCTTAATGTTGTTTCAACATTTTGATTCCAGCTCAGCGAAGGCAGCAATTTTTGTAACCTCCTATCCCCCCTCCCCTGGCAAGTCTGTGAGCTGTTGTTCGACATGTTCCGATCTTTGAATTCACTCTTTTCAGTTTTTATCAAGGATGTTGGAGCACCAGGAGCCGCAAATTCTAACCGACAAAATGTGATAAGTTGATAGTTTGGAAGAAACACTGACATACTTTTTCTCAGTATTACTAAGACTTTTCTCAACATTTAGACTTAACTGTGTTTTATTTCCATTAGAGAGATTACTTGATGAAAGTTTTGGCTGGTCCAGTCAGATTCATCGTAAAAGCTTCAATATGTGACTTTGCTGACTGCACTGAAGTACATCGCAGCTTTGAGAAGTGTGTGCAGAAAAATAAAAGCAGTCTCAACTATCACCATACAGGGAAACTTTCTTTCTTAGTTTATCTTCTGAAATTTGTTTTGGTTTTGTGCAAGAGAATTAAGGGCAAGTGATACAAAGAAAATGAAATTGAGAGAGAGAAAAAAAGAAGAAAATATACTGCATACACCTCTATTCTTAGTCTTTGTGTTCTTCAACTACAATTGAGTCTTGTTTGCAGAGTTACTTGAGTAACTTGTGCTCTCTTTGGATAAGCCCCTAAGTAGTTAGTCATTATGAATTGACCACTCTGTGGGCTTACCAGGAAATAGGCCCAGTAATTTCAAAAGAATTCCAGTAGTCTCTACCTTGTGTCCTATGTGTGCTGTGCCATTACAGGCCTACATCTCAGACTACCACAGTGTACACTGCACTTCAGTGAAAGGAAACTTGCAAGGCAAGGTGAAAGTATGTCCAGTCATCCGTGAAATTGAGAGCAGCTGCTGCTTTGCTGAAGTCAACAAGGACTTTACTACATGTACTAGATGTGCAGAGATAAGCCTTTTAACCAAATCACTGCCTCCATGGTATTACAAGTATGTACAACATCTGTCAGAAATAACTGTGCAGAGGTTTGCTGCTGAAACAATTTCTGTTTATTTTCATACTCTTCCCGCTCTGGAGCTACAAGTAAGGGTGGGAGGGGGGGTTGACTAGGGAGGGTCAAGAAGGATGAAGTACAATCACTTGCAAAAGGATAATTTACTTCATTCCTCACTTACCTGTTTTGGCATAACAATGCACTTCCATCAACCATGCCCTGGTGAGTGCTGGTAACCATGCATGTAGGCACTGCTGTTGGTGCCATCCTGTCTGGTAACCCAAACTAATGCCCCCATAGGCTCCTTTCCATTCTGTTATGGGAAGTATGCCCTACTGTTGTTCAGTATTACACCTGGACAGTGCCAGTACAGTAGCTGGTTAATACCAGTAAAAGTTTTGCACTGCAAGGTAGTGTTTACAGTGCCATGCAGTGATGAACACTTTCAGCCAAGTTCCAGCAGTTGGATTTTTTTTTCTCTCAAATTTCAACTCTTGTAGACATGAACACACATCCTGAATTCATCATGGTAAACATGTTTTTCATACACGTATCTGCAGGTCAAGGACACCGTCAAAGATTGTACAGTTTTTGTGAAATTTGGCTTTGCTTTCGCTATACTATTGTTTAGTTTGTACCACTGCCAAAAAATGGGCATTAGGTCAATGTGTTTCAGTGTGTGAAGTTTGTTAGCCATCTCTTCCCCTCTAGATTTTTCCACTCTCCTTCCATTGGGGAGAACATGCCTTTAATCACACAGACCTACCAACCTCCATTACTTGGGTACAGTCTGTGTGTTTTTTTTTTTTCCTTATTAACTTTCAATTTAGGAAATCAGATATCACACCCTGAAGTCAAAAATTTTGAGCAATGCAGAGGATCTTTCACAGGTTCTAGATGTAGAAAACTCAATTGTGATCCATGTGGGAGTCTAGGGGTGTGAGTTACAGCAGCGTTTTTGTCTGGTGGACATATTTAGGAGGCCTAACTTACATTTTGAGGTTTTAAGTTTTTTCATAGAAAAATGGCTGAAATATGGACCTCGCAAGGGATCCTTGTGATGAAGGAATATGGCATAGGAGTGCTGCTATAGAATCAACGTACCTGTTCAAACTTCTAGGAAGCGATATTTCTTGATTTTGCGTAAGAATTTAGAATAATTTAGTACTTAGTATAATTTATTGATGCTGGCATGTTTGTTGCCCTGTTTCGTTTTAGGATGAACGATCTTCAGGCTGTATGTTGTGACTGATGGGTGATAAGCTGTAAAATCTGAGAGTATTGTTTCTGACTGAAGTATCTAGCACATTGAGGTCAATTTCGTGACTCTCTCGGTAATTTCAGTAGCAACCAAAGTGGAAAGGCTGTGTTCATGAAAGAAGGGTTACTTGTAGAACATGGATAATTTGCATTTTAGTTTGGAAAAACCTGTTAAATGCTGTGTTTTGTTCATTTTGTCGCTCTCAACACAGCTAATGTAGTGCAGTTAGGAAAGCAGGCCTACAGACAGACAAACACACAAACTTGTAATGCAATGTTGACATAAACTGCAGAAGTACTGCTCAGCCATCCATTGCAATTTCATGGGCTCCTCACAAAGTTTGGAATCTGGGACCTCTAGTGAATGACAAAAAGCACATAGTATAGATGATATTAACCAAAGACTTTGATAAAAGTAGGCACTTAGCAAGCTGTCGTCCCTTAGACTGGATGTCAGGTACTGTAAATACTGGTAGCCAGTTGTCATCAAGATCTGCTACAGTCTCTATGTGGGAACATACTGTATTGCACCTGTCTAAACAAAGTGTGTACATAACCTATCAGGAGAACAGTTTCTGTATTATGTACAGCACCCTGAATGATTTATTTGGTTTTACTTAGTCATACACAAACTGTTTCAGGAATTTACTTTGTGTTGGTCTTTGTGGGTGGGATTGTCTCTACTTCAGATTTCTAGGAAATTCAGAGGAGGCACTTGACTAACCTGTTGGCCTTACTACTACTTTGAACCTTTGAAGCAGGAGGTGTTGGTATGTACCAATTTTCCAACATACACACTGCACATACAGTACCGTATAACACCTGCAAATGATTCACAGATTTGTCTTGTGTGTCTTTGATCCAAGGTCACCTCAGTCTTTACATCCAGTCTGATGATTGGTTAAAAAAAAATCTGTAAATAGGAAAAAAAAACAGTATTAATTTCTACTAAGTGTAATTGAATGCATGAATGGGAATCCAAGAGATAACTTGCAGATGTTGGTATACTGTAACAAATGCAGTCAGCTGGTGCATTCGTGAGTAGTACAGTACACAGAGTTGAATGTGAGGATGAAAGTACTGTAAGCCTGTTGTACATGTGGAAAGTACAGTATGTGTCTCCCTGAAGTGAGATTATCTCTCTTGCTTACATTTTAAGGAGAGATGGTTTAAGGCTCTCACAACTTGGAAGCTGCACCCCTCTGATCACCTGTGGCAAGTTTACAAGCAGCTCATACAAAGTTTAGAAGCAGGGACCCCCCTGCACATACTGTAGTGTGGGACTGATGTGGTTGTGATATCATCATGTAATTGACAGCAAGGCATGTTGTTGTGCTATTAGTCCACATGCCGTGCAGTGAGTCTAGATTTTGCATTTCAATTATCATGTGTGTTCTTCCATAAATTTCATCCAAATTTTTGTCACTGAACAAAATGGTTTTGTTTGATAAAGCTCTTCTTCCCTTGAATGAAAACAAGGCTGTTTGCAGAGCCCGGCGTGTAATTCCTGTTCTCTATATGATACTGTAGGTTTCAGATACTTTGTAATCTTTGAGAAACTCAATTCTGAATACATTCAGTAGATCTTTTCAATATTCACCAAGCTTTGGTTTTTCACTGGTTTTACCTCTGCCTTATATTGATTTTGTACCCTCCCTGCATGCTCGCAGTTTCCTAGTTCTGATCGGTTGTTTAGTCAGCATTGTGCAGGTTGCTGTGTACTCACACCTGTAGGTTGCAAATGAATGTTCGCCAATGATGTGATGAGGATGTTGCAGCCAAGCCCTTCCTCATCTCTGAGAATTAATTTGCATGCGGCGGGCTTGCAGCTCCTCGCATGAAGTGTATATACCTCCAGAGTGTTAAAATTCACACTTGCAACCGGGAAGTTCTGTCCGGTGCTTTTAGTGTCAAAGCCGTTAGCTCATTTTTGAATCTTGACATTGACAGTAAGGGAGGTAACTAAGTGATGTCAAAGATCATTGTTAGGAAAACACAATCTCTCGCTGCTGAAGAAGGTT
Organism: Stichopus horrens; assembly: GCA_009801055.1. NCBI lineage: Eukaryota > Metazoa > Echinodermata > Holothuroidea > Aspidochirotida > Stichopodidae > Stichopus > Stichopus horrens. The sequence goes on along the minus strand of VJOZ01000388.1, from coordinate 11,412 downwards.
TGATGTGCTGTAGTCCAGCGTTCACGGTTTATTTTTTTAAGTCTGTTTCACAAAGTCGATACTCTCAGCTGGGTTTCAGAAGCATTGCACAAAGAAAGGAAAACAGAAAAGGAAGTCGAGTAATGTCGCATTGCATGGTTTTCAATGCTCTCAGATGAGATAATTACTGCAAACATTGATGGCTAAAATCTTATGATGACCATTGTAATACAGTATGTTCTTGTTCACTGACCAGGCACTGTGGACAATACAGTCAAGTATACAGTGCCATTTGCATCTGGATACTGCAGCAGTAATTAATGGAAAGTGGAAGTAGTTCATCACTTGAAGTTAAATCAACCATGTTACTTCAATTTAGAGTCCACGGAATGACTGCCAAAACTGCAGGCTGTCTGCTCCGGTTGGAATCGCCGAGTGTACCGGTCTGTTTAAATTGGGTGCTGTCCAAATGAAACTCTCTGCACTGTCATCCGGGGAAAAGGAGGGCTGGTGCGAGTTACCAGATTTCCACTTTAGTAGGTTAGACATTAGCTCTGTAATTAAACTGGCAGTGTGCCCTTTGTCTGTGCGTCATGCCGTGGTGTGTGAGTGCATTTACGAAGATTTCCGTGACATCTCCGCTGCTGCACACTGGTCTGAATTCAATTTTACCTGTTTGAAGTTTTCACAGGTTCTCTGGTGAATTTCAAATTTAAGTTTGCATGCTTTATGATTTGCAATTTTCTCCTCATAATCATGAGGCCCTCTAGTAGAGCACGTAGACAGACAGATCGGAATATTGTGAACGTAAATTTGCTGGATCTGAAACCTTTACCGCTAAAAAGCAGAAACAAATTACAGAAGCTAGGAGGTTGGAGTGGGCTGGAGAAATACAGGAAAGGGGGTGGTTATGTTAAGTGGGATGAACTGTGGAAAGCAAGCCAACTGTAAATTACTGTAGTTAGGCATTAATTTTACTGTAGTTTGTGAGTTGATGGCTGAGCACTAAAGCACTGGGCAGCACTGGTTTGACTTTCTCATACTTGAAATGCAAATTGTTTTACAGATGATCATTAACCAAAGCCTAATTGAAATTCTGAAAATTGCTTCCTTCATTTTCTGAACATTTTGAGGTACAAACTCATCGATCAATTATTTCGTTTTGACAAACTTGCATACTGTACCGTAGTTCCATGAATCAAATCCACAGCTCTTTGATCAGCACCTGCATTGCAAGGTATAGTCACTTATTTGTAATAAAATATGTTTGCAAGAGCCATGCTACTGTATGTGATCCCTGAACAAGTGTGCATTTTGTGTCCATACAAAGTAGTTTTGTTTCCAGGCTCTCTACCCATGTGGCCAGCATGGTGGTCGCAGTCTCTCCTCGCTGCGACATCTATCCTTGAGATCTGAATTCGATTTCCTGCCTTGTCGTATTGATTTTAACTAGCCTACCTGAGCTGTCTTCTGCTCACCGAGGATAGGTACGAGTGACAAAGCGATGTGGATAGTGAGTCTTAGCTTGAATGGTTGGCTGTTTCAACCTACCTAAAGAGTAGCTCATTTACTACTTCACTGGTTAATCTTGAAAAAGAGAAAGAGAGAAAAAGGAAGCACATTAACCCAAATTTCTTGACAGTGTAATCTCTCTTCCTCTCATCTTGTACATCACTGTGGTAACTCATCAAGGAATGCCCCTAGTCTTCTGGGTCTTGGGTTTCTCTTTCACTTTGGTGCGGGGCGGAAAATTAATCAAAGTGGAGGATTTAATTGGCAAGTGTTTAAAACTTTGACGAAATGTTCCCTTGACGAATTGCAGAACAGTGGAGGTACGTGGGCCGGACTTTTTGTAAATTTTGTAAGAAGGAAGTCTTTGAGCCAAATCGGTGTATGCTTGAATTGGTTTGATGAAAAAGGTGCAGGACACTCAGCCTGTTTAATATGAATGTCAAAGATAAAACATCGCCCTGTAGTGTAATTATGACAATGTACGTGGGGTACTGCAGTACCATAGAAGTTCTTGATTTGAGTAGACATATATGAATTGTAAGAAATTACACATAACAGAGGTTTACCTCAGATGACAGTTGTGGTAATTTTGTGTAGGTGTGTCCCTAATTAGATTGGTTTCACATGAATAAAAAATGGTAATCTTGGGTTATTTACTGTGTCCTTTTTGGTCGTCATTATTTCTATAAGTTTAATTACATCATGCAAACTTTTATAGCAATGTGAAGAAGAATTTTTTGAATGTTGGCTGATTATAAATGGTAACCAGAACAGGAAGATGTGAGCAAAAAATTAACTGAAATCCTTCCCAGCCTCCCACTAGAGGCATCCATAAACATGCCAAGTGTAAATTTGAGGATCAGACACTTCCGTAGCAGCCAAAAGTTTGGTAACAACAGTCTTGAAAGTCCAGCTGTTATCTTTGTGCCCAGAGTTTCCTTAATGGTGAGCCCTACAGTACTCTTAGGGCAAACTCAAAAGACTATTTAAACTTGTGTTTCTCATCGATGAAGGAATTATTCTCCTTAAAATGTTATCCAGCAATTTGCACATAATTATTTCTGGAAGGTCTGACTGACATCACAAAATGCAAAAAGAACTAAAAAGTGCTGTTGTTTTGATGTATGCTCTCTGTCAACTGTTGTCATGTATAGTCCTTCAAGTCTTAAACCTTTTTATGGCCCTTTCCTCTGATGTGAATGAATACATCAGTGGTGTAGGAGAATAATAGGCTGATTTTTCTTGGGCAGTGAGGTCTATCTACTGTAGGATTTATCCAGGCCTGAACTGTAGTACCCCCCATGGGATGCTATATTTACTGGTAAACATTCTCACTGTGATGATAGAAAATCTCGGGTTGAATTAAAAAAAGAAGATAAGGAGGAGGAAGAAGTGCTGTATTGAGTTCCGAGAATAAACAAATGGCATAGTCTGAATACTTTGTGTTTTCAGTTTTGTGATAATATCCACCTCTGCTCCGAGGATAATGCAAATGATGATGTAATCACAGGTCATCCAGGGAGGAGAAAGCCAGTACTGTACATAATTATGCAGTTTGGGTATTCGAAGAATGAGAACATATGTAAACTTCCTTTGAATTTAGTTGTAGCTTCATGCCAGTGTTAAAGTGTGAAAGTTCACTCACTGTTTTCTGATTCTGTGGGGTAATGAAATTCCTGCAACCTTTGATTACAATTGAAGTGTCTCATCCAAGGGTGTTCTGAGGATAATACAAGTAATGATGTAAATGTAATCGCTTATGTAATTAGCTTAGACTGGACGCAGTGAGCTAGCCAATGACCGTTCAATTTGGGTAAACTTTTTGATTGAAAACATTCCAATGAAGAACCTCAGTAAAGTGCTGTCATTCTGCCATGTCATTGAATAATCGTTCTCAAAGACAAAAATCTCTGTTGACATCAGTCTGTTTTGAAACTCTGACAGTAGCGGAATTCTGCGGCCTTTGAGTGCAGAAGTGTTTCCTCTGTTTACATCCAAGATGGCACTGCGGTCTGATCCTGGGGATAGCAGTACAAGCAACGATGTGTTTATCATACAGCCCGCAAGTGTCAATACACTTTCTTTGGATGGAGGTGAAGACGCTCAGGAGCGAGTTAGTACATACTGCAGCCATGCAGTTTGGATACTTTTGAGTATGAGAACATTACAAGTGTGTGCCTAGCAGTATGTTAGTTACACATGCAGCTGTGTCTGGGTGTCAAAAGGTGGGTTACTCGCCTGGCCTCGAAGGAAGGTTGGACACTGAAAAGCTGCTGTAAATTTGCAACAGTAATGTTGAAGTAATTGGTCTCATTATGGATTCAAACCTGAGACTTCCTGTGAGTAGTTTGTCTCCATACCCCCCTCGCCCTTGACAATCCATGTTTAGCTGCTGCTGGTGTCAACATTTTTTTTTCTAATCTGGTTGTGGTGCTGAAAAAAAATTTTTTTACTCCAAGTATCTAGTCTGATCACACTTCAAATGTGATGGAGAAGCAATATCGCAGATTTCAGCATCGCAAGCAGCATGTCTGGTTGCTTAATGGCTAAGATTTATGTACTGTTGATTAATTGTTAAAATTCATTGAATCATAAATTTCTCAATGTGCTATGTTGCTGAAGATCTGTTTTATGGAAAGTATCTAGTTTTGTGACATTTGGAACGTATGGAAAAGAAGTATCAAAGGTGTCAACATAGTGTCACTGCCTTGGCGGTTCATACCTGCATACTGCACAGAAATTTCTGTCCATAGCAGCTTTGATTTTCAAAGAGACAAGTTGTACCCTGCGCCCACCACGTGGAGTTCATTTACATGGTGAAATAATTCTTGTAGCCCTTGCAGGAAATAGTCTTGGTCTCATGCGGCTATGTTTACAAGTGCTTGTACTACAAGGGGTCATGGACTCCACAACTGGACTTTTAAGGTAAACTTATGAATTCTGTGAAGCAAAACAAAGCTATCCATTCTTGTGTTTTACTATCATTTGTTAAGGTATGCCATTGGTACCAGTATTTATATGGGTAAGGTAAATTAATTGACATTGCCAGTCCTTGGGTTAATTCATAAATAACAAAAAATAGTGACAAAAAAAAAAGAAGAGGAAGCTTTAAACTTCCAACATTGTTGCTTAGCCTATGTGATTGCTTGTAAAGGATGTGGTTTTTGTAGTACAGGTGTTGGAAACGGTGGCAAAAAGTGGAGACTATGTGACATAGCATCCAGTTTTGCAGGACTAAGTTGTTGCAGTATGTCACAAGAAAATGATAGTCAATTGTACTTAGAATTGTATTTAGACAAAATGCAACTTCATGTCAAGTCCCTCAAAACTACACAGCTGCCTATCTTTGCTATGTCATAACCTCATGTTATGGGTCTTAAAGGGTATGAAGGTAATGCATTGAGGACGTTGAAGTAAGACATGAGAGAATGGGTAGATGAGGTTGGAGTGAGAAGGTTGACAGTTACCAGAGAACCCTGGAAGAGAAATGTAGTGCCGGATGGGGTAATTTTAACATCATGAGTCCTGTTGTAGTAAGTTGCACTGTAGAGAAAGACAGTTATTTCCATAGTATGCGTTGCCTCATTTTAAGAAGAGACGGATCTAGCCTGGAATCCCTTCAATTGTGGCTAATAATCTAATATTATCCCTTGCCCATTGTTTTGACCATCAGAGCATACAGTTCTTGTTGAAATACATTGTTATTTGTTCTCAACTCTTAGATACGTGCAGTGAATTTGTGGAAATGCAAAGCCTACAGTACATTTGTGATATTACTGTACATATACAGTACATGTGTTGAGCATGTACTGTCACCGACAAATGCTTGTTGTGTGGATTTGTGCATGCATGAATGGAAGTCTTCGTCAGTATGCAGTTCCCTTCGGGCCTACATATAAACACTAAGCTAACGTAAACCAGGAATTTACTGAGTATGCAGTACAGTACACAACATACAACTCAGTACGTGCACAGTACATACATGTAAGCAGTATTGCAGTACACAGTGGATCTGCTCCTTACTTCTGCTGATATTGTAATAAAGTGATTCTGCAGACAATTATGTGTATACCATCTCATTGGTTGGCAAGGAAAACAGGACAAAGGGTCTTCAGCAATATATTCTTTGGCAAGTCACTTGTAAGTTTGGTTCGGTAAATTCCAGATGTTTTTTTGTTTTTAAGCTGTTCCTGCATGAACACATACTGGCTGTGGAATATTGAGAATATGAAAAAAGTTTATCTTTGGAGTATTCCATGCACCTTTTGCCTGAAAAAGGGTGTTCATCCGCAAAAGGAATTTCATTTCATCCAGAGTAGTATTGAGCTAGTTGGTTTAATCAGGATGTCAAGTCTGAGGAAATATGCAAAATTGCATACTGTTTCTAGGCCTAGCGATAGTCAATGAAAGTGGCGAACTTGCTTTGTAATGTAGTACATTGTGATAAGGCTTTCACCTGAAGGTCACGAGTGCCGCGGGCAGGTTGAAAACTGTGTGTGTACATAGAAGACAAAATTAAACATTAACTGTATTCCGTGTCATTGACATTGAAAGTGATGTAACATCAAAGATGTTTGCAATGGAAAGAAACCTACAGTGAATAATTTGAAAGTTGTGACACGCAGTTTCACATTGTGAAGTGAAAGTGCGCAAATTTAGAAGACAAGGGTACACGGATGTCTCTGGTGTACGAACTTCTTGTCTTTTGAGTAATACGCATTGTAAAGACTAGTTTAATTCAGTAATAATATTCAGGCCATTCTGCAGTAGAGCTGTAAGCAAAACTTATTTACATAGCTACTGTTTAAAGCAATATGCTTAAAGCTTGGCTCCTCATGTTTAAGCTGAGTTGATATTTCCCCTGTTACTTTAAATAACGTCATTTAATAAGGGTAACCTTAACAGTTAACAAAGATTGTCCTTTCTTGAGATGGTCTCTGTGAACAAAATACTGAACTGTGGCAGGACTCAATGTTTATGGTGGTCGGGGCAACTGCATTCCACACAGATCCACAACCAAAGTTAAAAGTTGGTTGGGGAAGAATTAAAAGCTTGACTTTATCTCAGAACAAGAGTATACTGCTCTTCATTGGAGTCTTTCATCTTTTATCATTGTCATAATTCAGAGTTACTAAAGTTTTCTTTTGCCTCCCAAACATCGCATGTATGTTACTCTGCAACATGAATAATACATGCATCACATCCTGGCAATTATGGAAGGATGGTGGCCAGATATGCCCACACACCATTGCCAGATGCTAGACCATGGTCAATATGGTATAAAATGCATAGGTTATATGAGGTGAGTACGTCGCTAGTTAATTCCCAAACCAAGAAGTTTGGGGGAATCTGTGGCAGAGAACATACATGCAGTATGTATGTGGTTGTGGTGTAAATAATCTGGATATTGATATTCGTTTTTTCTCTGTCTTTACGTCTCTCTTTAAAAAGTGTTTCTGACCACCAATTACTGTAAATTTCTGTACGGACAACTAAAAATAGTGTAATGATTCTGAGGAAAAAAATGAGGAAAGCCTTTAAATTTTCTGAACATGGATGCCTACCTGCAAACATTTGAAATTTGTCCATATGTAAGTAGGTATGTTGTAGTATATATGCTGGAAAACAGTGATATGCTAAACATTTTTTTTATAGTTTTTTTAATTCTTTGAGATGCTTTTAGAAATTATGAGCAAAATTTGAATTTTAAGATGTGAGCAGTACCTGTGTGGAACTGGGGATGGTTGCTGGTAGTTCATGCAAAGCATGGTAGTTCGAAAGAAAATCAGCCAGAGTTTAAGGTCACCAGATGAATCTATCAGCTTAGGAAAACAATGCTGCCAGAATATAATTTTCATGATTAATATCAAAATTTATGAAGTTTGCAAGTTTATAATGCATAATGCATGGACTGTAAAAAATTCTCGAAGAAAATCTTGACGAGTTTGTAATCATACTGAAAGAAATGTCTCCATGAGCTGATAACAGCAACTTACTGTGACAGGCTTTTACTTTTTAGTATGAGTTAATCACAGTACAAGGAACCTCAAAATTTTTGAGCAGTCCTCAGTGTTTGTCTGTGTTTTAGAACATCTATATTGTACCTTCTACTGAAGAGACATTTTCCTTGAGAGAAGGTATTTGTACTAGCAGATGTTTATTGGTTTTGAAAGTGATATCATCGATCTTGACAATGAACTGTCCACACATAGCTATGAATGTTGTGCAGTGATCCTTCAGGTCTCTCTCCACAGTACTACTGTAGGTCAGTCTATCACCTGTAAGTTTCAAAATAGACACTTGTCTCTGGGGTGCTTTCGATGGAAGGTCATTGCAAGGGTAAGCCGCAGCGAAAGTGCCGATCCTAAAATGTTACAGACTGTTGTTCCCAAAGTAATCTGGAATCTATTACAATTAATGGTTTCACGATTTGCCAGCAGTAACGGTAACATTGTACAACTGTGCACTTTGCATGTTTATGTGGGTTGACTGGGTGCAAAGTTTGTCCTTTTCAAGCTAGACACAACAATGCAGAAATTATGAAATTAACGAGAGCTACATGTCTGGACTCCACAGAGATTTTCGACAGTAAAGTACGACAGCAAAAGGTTTCCTACGAGACTTTTCCCCTGGATGAAATTCCCCAGGCAGGATTCATCCAGTACTGTACATTTGCTTCAAGCTGTGAGGCTGTGGATGGCTCCAACAGGAAATGAATGAAGGAACTCAGAAGATGAGATGACGTTTGGCAGCATCAAGGATCAAGCTCTAGATTTGTCTCCGGGGATTTTGTCCTTAATTCCACAGTTTTCAGAGCGAAGGCAAGTTGGTGTCGTTGACCCAGATAGCGTCCTCCGAATTTTGTCAGTGATATCTGCCAATGAAATTCTTTTGGGGTTGGAAGGGATAAGGTGTTAAACAAATCTGCTAAAACAATAACAATTATGTTTGTTGTTTACCCCGTTTTTTATCGCCATGGTTACACAAGGTTCATCATTTTTCACATTAGGTATCAGTTGACCATAGAGTTGCACGAATCCTGCAAAGGCATTGGCCTACATCAGCCTTTTGGTAGACTTTTTAACTTGTAGAAGAAATCTTTTTAAGAGAAAACAGGCATCTTTGCTGATTGTGAACTGACCACAAAATGAAAATCAAGATAGATAGCTATACAGTAGTGCACACAAACTGTACACATGTATAAACCTTGCAAAGGAGATGCTTCCTGTCCACAACAGATGGACAGGAAATTTGAGATTGTCAAAAGATGAAGTATCATTTCACAAATATTTCAAGTTTGTATTTGCCTTCAGAGTGGTAGGTGTGGAAGGAGGATATAAGGAGGGGGGGAGGAATTGGGTGTAGAAGGGGAGGGATTGCAAGGCCAGTAACTGACCGAGGGTACTGCTCTCAAAAAACAGTTGTGTGTGAGATACATTGGGGGGGTTGAGCAGATGAGAGCAGTACAAGAGGATAGGAGTAAAAAAATGATTCCCGCCCAAACCGTGCTAGCTCCATGGCAACCGTTTTTCCTTTGCTGCTGTGCTAATATAGTAGCTGGTAACCTTTGATTCTGGCCCATAATGTGACATTTACAGGACACAGCTGGTGCAATGTTTATGGAAACCCACACATTTAGATTCATGCACACAACCACATTTAATTCCACGTCTCACGCAAAGACACAAAGGGAGGAACTTTATCGCTCATAACGTGCTTACGGTATTCCTATGTTCTGACAGCAGATTGCCAAAGTTAGTGGACCATGGGAGAGACCTATGACATTTAAAGTTGTTTCACATGTGGAGTNNGGTATTTGGGAATGTCGGATGTTCACTTACCTCAAATTTGTGATCACTGTGTAGAATATGGCACTCAGTTTGTTGTTCCTCTCCAATCAGAAACCTTTACACAATAGTAATTCTTAAATCCCACAGTTCAGTATTACAAAGTAGAACATATGCCATTTTAGTGGATCAAAGCTTCGTGATAAGCACATTTACCTTCTCTCAGTTAAGCAGTTCCATATACAACTTCCATAGACGGTTACAGTTTTCATGGTTATGGTTTCTGGGCAGCATCACAAAGCATGGTGCATAAAACTGGTACAGCCATATGGTGCATTATTTGGAGAACAGGTGTTGCATTTCAGAAAAGTGGAAGGATTACTGTCAAACACCTGATAGTTTCATGAAAGCTGTAATTTGTGTGTGTCGCTGCGAATTTTACGAACCATTGTGACTGTAAAATACCATATTGAGCTTTTCTCTCCAACTTCTGTCTGAAACTTGAGGATTAAATTAAAAAAAATTCACCTGTCCATGTTGCATTTTTGGAAGAGACTTTCCATGACAAAGTCGCAATAAACTCCAGGGAACACTGACTGTTTGAACAGGTCTGTCGTTGAATTAGCCCATAGGATAAGATTCTGTTGTCCTAACTTGAGTTCAGTGGCTCTCCCCATTCGCTTGTACAGTATGTACACTCTAGTGTGTTGTGTACATGTGCGTAATAATGCACAGTCAATGCATGTCAGGATTATCTGTGAATGAATCTATTGTTTATCATGCCTTTGATTGGATGAATTTGAAACAGTGGTTTCCATGGGGATTTATAAAAAAGGTAAATTGTCCCGTGGACATTTGCGAGAAAATCAAGTTTATGCCTAAGTTATCACTCAGTTATACCGTTTGCCCAGTGGTGGAATATAACAAAGACATATTCTTGAGATTGGCATTTTGTGTTAATGGTGACAATTTTTAGGGGGTTAGTGTTCCAATGCAAAGCCACTGCTTTTGAGGGGAGGGGGCTCTTTGAGACCCTATCAAGTTTCCTCCCCGTGAAATTGATGAATGGTCAAACTACTGTAAGAGAATCCTGGTGTGTCACATGCCAATTACAGCACTTGAGTGAATATGCAGCGATTCAATTTGCTTTCTTGATTAGCACTTATCGACATGCACACAGCCAGCATAGCATATGCCAGGGCAGGGTGGTCAACTTTTTTTAAAAAAAAAATCCTAATTTAAATCAAATAAATCAATTTAATTCAAAATCAATTGAAACGATCTTTTCTTTATAAAAATCATGATTTTTGTCATGATTTTAATCAGCTTGATTTAAATCAAACAACACTGTGCACCAGGATAAAAAATTCAAAGATATCGACAGTTTTGATTAACTGGTGGCTTGAAAGTTGACTTATTATAAATATTGTCCTGTGACTGTACCCTTCTAAATCCTTATAAATTTATCAAATGTATCTTCGGTGTGCCCCCTTTAAGGGCAGTAAATCTTCTCGTAGGTCTTCTTGGTTCACTGTGCTTCTCGGTTTGCTGTTATATCAATGCAGGAAGTTATTGCACATATTTTATCCTTTGTAAACAAAACTTGATATGGAAAGGTGCCGCTCATGTTGTCACTTAGCCTGTCAAGTGGCTGAGAATTGTATCAACAAAAAGTCATTCCAAACAAAACATACTTCACAGAACAGTAACCGTTACTTGTATAGGCATGACAGTGAAGCCAATCAGCGATCAGCGTTACTTTTAGGGTTAACTGTTACGTCCACAAGAGCAACGAATGGACGTTTTGTGAATAAGAGAGGTCACTTGTCCATTGTTCGTGCAAATACTGTATCTCCAACCATTGGAATTTGACAGCAGTCAACTTACGAATATTCATGGACATAGTGATTAAGTTTACTGTAAGCATTTTCAGCTGGTAGTCCAAGGGACAACATTAGTGTGAAATGCGGTTATCTTTCTCAAACTTTAGTTGCCCTGTCAAACATGCTGCCTGACTTCCGTATTTCCAGGTTGGCATACCAGTATCACACTTGCATTGTGCTATTAGCAATTCATCACCACATTTGATCCCATAATGTGTCAGATATTGCAAGTATAGTCTAAATTTGATTCC
>VJOZ01000369.1:1193-18794 GCA_009801055.1 Stichopus horrens | reverse complement strand
GTCTAAGAAAAGAGGTAAATCTTTGTATACTGTGCATACATGTGTTGTATACATGTGCATAAAGACTATCATTAAGTAACAAAAGGTTAATAAACACACATTGATCTATTAAATAGTGAGCAACGAAAAGAAAGGACATACATACATACATACGTACATACTTACGTACCTACAAACGTACGTACGTACGTACATACACACATACATACACACACACATACACGCATATACATAGATACATACACACACATACATACATACATACATACATACATACATACATACATACAAATTTCTGACATTTCCATTAAATATAGTAAAATTGTCGACACCATACCCTACCCTCTGTGTGACGCGATATCGGAGATCAATTTAGAAATCATAATTGAAAATAAATTTGTGTCATTTTCGTCTCTCTGGCCAGGGGTGTAACACTATGTCAAGAAGTAGCATTGTTTAAAACATGGTAAAATCTTGTCCCTTTGTAAATTTGATATGGTCTACGACGGTTAGCAATTCACCCTCATAGTCCATTTGTTCGAATCCCAGCGTACTGCGGTACTATTGACCATCACATTGTCCAATTTCTAAAACAAATGAACTTACCAGTAGCACATGTAGGACCGGTGTATCCATACAAACACGTGCAGTAATATCCTCCATTGCTTCCCGATACCTCTGAACAAAGTCCAAAATTCTGACAAGGGTTTGAAGTACATCCACTTATAACTGCAGAAAAGGCAACAAAGGGAAAAAATGTATCATTCCGGAGTACACGAGAGCTTTGAAGTTCTTTCTCAATCAATTTGATGAAGCCCCATATTTATAGCAAAATCGTTTTGAATAATAAACCACCAATCTTCGTAAAGAAGGGGTAGTCGGGGTGTCCCCTGAACTACCAATATTGTTTTGTGTGTGTCTGTCTGTGTGTGTTTTGACAGGAGGGGCCCAGATTCAAAATGGTTTAAGGTTCGTTCAATTTTCCCACACCAAATTTTCAAGAACATATCCTAGATAAATTATCTCAATTTTGTGGAAACTTTTTAAAAAACATTTCTCTTTTAACATTTTTTTTTAACATTCTTCCCACAAGTCATTTTTTTTTTGTGCCGCATTCAAACCATATCTATTTAAAGAAGGGTGCTCTACACAAACGTTACGGACACCACGTGATCATTGAAAATGAATATTGAAGACCGTCAGTTTGCGATATAGAACTGTATAACATTAGCTCAAAATAATGATCTCTTTGCTGTATGAGTTTATTTGAGATTTCATTTTAATAAACCATTTTTGGCAATACCGTCAACTAAATTGTAATGCAACTTTGGATGCATGTACAGGTTGGAAGACATTTCCAAAGTTCTGCCCATCGATTCTTTCACAATGATCACAATTCAAGTATTGATAGTGTATTGATGTAGAAGATAAAATATAGGCAATACTGCCCTCTCCGGTGATGAATCGCAATTATGGGGCAGTGAAACCATCTTTTACTTTCTTATTTTCTCACAAAAGTGGTCAGTGTAATTGGTAAACTCTATGCCTCAGACTAACTATATTGGCCGCCTATGCTATATTACCGACATATTCGTGTTATCGTGTGCACAAATCACTGCATAGAATTAAAAGCAGTATATTTTGGGGCAACCCAATGCAAAGTTGAAGGAGAATGAACATTTTACAGTGAAGTGCTTAAAAGAATAAGTATACCTGAAGAACAAGTCTCGCCGGTGTATCCAATAGCACAAGTACAAACGAAACCATTGTCATGTGTGAAGCAGGTTCCACCGTTCTCACAAGGTCCGTGAAAACAAAAGTCAAACACTGCAGATCAAAAGACAAAACGTTACAGGGTTTTAGAAAAATGGTTTAGAGTACTCAGACTTGATGATAAATTTAAAATTGTTATCGTTCTCTATCACTTTTCATAGCATCCTTTTGTTTGTCATCTTGTGAATCAACCGTCATCAACATCACCACCATCATCATCATCATGAATAATCATCATCACTCATCATTATCACCACCACCATCATCATCACTACCATCATCATCACCATCTTCATCATCACCACCAACATCATCACTGTCATCATCATCTTCATCATCACCACCACCATCATCATCACCACCATCAAAATCATCATCATCACCATCATCCTCACTGTCATCATCACCACCATCATCCTCAGTGTCATTATCATCACCACCATCATTATCATCACCACCATCATCATCATTATCATCACCACCATCATCATCACCACCATCATCCTCAGTGTCATTATCATCACCACCATCACCACCATCATCATCATCATCATCATTCCTGTAAAAGACCTAAATGGCAAATGGCACAGAATCGCGTACCTCCATCAAAATTCTTTGAAATATAATCAGTATAGTGGATTTCTCGTGACCTCATTGCCTTTCATTTTGGCATACTGACCATCACTGCACATGCGCACGAAATGACCTCTGATACAATTTTTGTACAACGGACGCCTGGCTGTCAAGCAGAGGGATGCACAGCATGGTGATGTCGGTGACAATCTCTGCTGTTTTAACCAGGGCACCCGTAGTTCATAGATGCTCGGGTATCCAAATGTCCAAAGAATGTAACTTCCATTAGACTAAGCTTTTTCTGTGAAGTAATACCTTTTTCTTTGCACATTAACATGGCACCATGTATCTTACATCCAAGGATCCAGTGAAGAGTTGACGATAAACTTTTATTTGTTAGGAGAAAGCAACATGTTAACATTTTTTTAACTTGCACAATGTACATTAGTGGAATTTTGAATACTGCCTGCAAAAAAGGGTCCTAACACTGAAGGTCAGGTACATGCTGCAAACACGGATGCACATCAACGTACACCTATCGTGAATATTTTGAAAACATTACCAGTGTTGCAGCCAACATGCTGCTTATTGCAGACCACCAAATCTGTAGGAATCTCTCCTTCTCAACAGCCTAGGCCTATTTCTTTAATGAGAGTCACAAATACGTTTTGTGGCATAAGGCTTTAATGATTCGGAATTGATTACACAACACATTGAGATTGTAACTCACCAACTGTGAATCAACATAGGTTAAAACTGGCCTTCACAAGTCACATGCCTCCACAAGTCACATGCCTCCACAAGTAACATGAATCCACAAGTAACATGAACCCACAAGCCATGTGACTTAAAAGACTGCAGTTTATTACTGACAAAGGTGACAATGGTGGTATCCGCTGAATTTTTGTTCCATTTTTGGAATGTTCCAATTAATAAATAAAAATAAATCAATCACTGTCCTCCTTTTCCAGGGGTTCAGATGGATCTGCTGGCTTCATAAATCTGGTTAGGAAGCATTCCAACAGAAGATCTTTCTTGTGAGAGATACTTTTAACCAAGGAAACTCATAAAGTACTATATGAGATAAGTGGCAGTGTGTTCATCACATGACATCAAGGTTGCGGGGCAGGGATTAACTGATCCCCAAGTCAAACTTCTCTACTGCTACAAACGAAAACATGAAACTATTCAGGAATGTATTCTTAATCTATTAAATAACTTTTAGTATCATGCCTCCCTCACAACCAAGAAAAAGAAAAAAATGTGGAGCATAAAGAAATTCATCGCACACACGAGGGGCTTTGAATTCTGAATCAAAACAAATAAAAAAAAATTCACCTGCTACACAGATTAAATGATAAACATTTATATTGCACAAAGGAAATGAAAGATAAATTAATGTCCAAGAATGAGTATGTATGTGGAAAGATCAAACTTACAGAAATATTGAGACCACAACAAACCATTAACTTATGCAGCTTCAATTACTCATTTCATACCCCTGCCCCCCTTTTTTTAAAGAAAAAAGAACATTCAACTATTTGGTTGTTTCATTATAAACTCTAGATGGCAGCACACTGAATCTACAAGATTGAACAACATGGTATTGTTATGGAGTGACAAATGACATCACCAAGTCCCCCCTCTCCATTGCACACGGTTGAATAAGCCAACTGGATTAAAATTTGGTTTTCCAGGAGCTACAACTATTTTTGTTTCGGTAGACACCTCTTGTGTGCGGAACATTGTGTCGTATCTTGCAGAATGACTAAAAAGACTGAAAATCCTTGCTAATGAAAAGAAAAATACCCTAAAGACAGTCCACAGAGTAATGACAACATACCCCAAAAAATCACCCAATACCGTAAAATATTGCTAGCAGAATTGTAAATTTGAAGACACCATTTGGTACATGGTGGGTTGTACCGAGAGCTGTACATGGTAATTAAGTTGCAATTATGGAGGTGTGTGTTGAGATTACTAGGCAAAAAACTAAATTAAAGCAGAATCTGTCAAACTGATATGAAACTAATGAAAACAAGGTAATGATGTCCACAGTTGTGAATCTGACATTAAATTGGAACATTATATGTAAGAAAATTGACAATATAGGCAGCAAATGTCTGGAAAAAGAAAAGTAACAACCAATGTAAACCATTACCAAGGCACTTAATACTTCAAACAACATTTTAAACTTACTTGACTTTGAGAGAAAAAAAAAATGGCATGTAAAAAATCCCAGATGACTTTAAAAACACAGTGTCCCTAGAATGAAGGTCTCACAGTACTGTGCATTTCACATTTTATACATGGAATTTGCAATATTTAAAGGAGGAATTAGTGCTTTTCTCAAACAGTTTTGTAACCAGAGTACCAAATCAAATTGCAATAGATAAAATGAAAACATCTGTGAGATCTATAACTTGCAACACAAGATACTGATATTATTCTAAAAGATGAAAACTTACAAAATGAACCCTATCTACTCTGCCATACATAGTTGCTGGTATGCATTGTCTCCTCACCAAATTCAGTTCTAAAGCAGTCATGGTCTAGGGTCTCCTCACTGAAAGAGATGTCTAAGTCATATTCAGTGGGACAAGAAAATTCAAGACAAACGTTCTCTGAAAGAAGGTACTTCACGGCAGCCGGAACTCAGACTGACATTTTTTTTAAGCAGTGGTTCTAAACTGGGGTCAATAACTGGTGCCACCACACGGTGACAATAATAGATTCCTGATCATCCTGTCGAGCGTCTCTTTCAAAATCATTGTAGTTCTGTAAGATCACTCAAGAGTACAACAATCTGAGACTGTAGTGACTGTGCTGAACTCTCCTGCGATAATAGTATCAGACCCAAGTTAGAGTACTTCCATATTTGTGAAAGTCAATTGTGAAACTTGTACAAGAGCTATGCTGTAGTGGAGACTCCAGCTACTTTTGATGCACAGTGTATCAAATTCACAGTACAGAACAATACTTGAAGAGAGGGGGGTCAGAGAGGTACTGTCCCAGGGTCACTGACTGGAAAGGAGGGAATGAAATGATAAAAAGGTTAAGAACCACTGCTTTAAAGAATAACGTTCAACCACTCCATCCTCCCACCCCTTCTCAACCTGTTATCCAGTTATAGCTCCTACTTGTCCATGTGAGTAAACAAACATCACCTGCCCACTTGGCTGCTTTAGTGTTGCAGTATATAACATTACATCAAACTATTCTACATTATGTAGCACTGTGCTTCACACCAATTTGATAAATCTCTCTAAGAAGTCCAGGCAGCTGTGTAGTTAAGGGTTGTCACTTTTTATGTCCAAGTACAAAATTTCAACTGAATTTATGTTTATCAAACTCTTAAATACTTCAAACTAAGCACATCAAGGTCACACAGTACTAATAAACTACCTTGTACTATTAATAAAGCTAAATGTTGACACTGGAAAACATTGCATCAAATAAAGCAAAATGGATTCTCTTTGCTGCACCAGCAGCTAATTACAAGAGGAACAAATAAAATAAAGAGTACCAATTGTCAAGAGATGACCAAAACAGCAAACTCTCAGGTATTCTGATAAAAGTCGGTGTAATGATGAGAAACAGATAGCAACATCGATGCATCTTAAGCTTCATTACTCGTTTGCTCCTCAGTGTGGCTGTGTATACTATACGATTACACAGAGACCACCTTCAGAAGTGGCGGTCACGTATTGAAGATGAAAATATGAGAATGCAAGTTCAAATTGACAAAGACATTGCACAATAATCATCCACAAGTTGTATCCTTTACAAAGGGGTGAGTGGGATGTGGATATTTTCTACTGCTCAAAGATAGGTTACTTCTCATGTCTTGACCTTGTCTTCACCTGTCCCATAGCTACTACTATACAATACATGTTCTTTTGACACAATGGCAGGTTCTGACTCCACCATTGCCACAGAGCTACTTTTACAAAAAATGTTGCTGTGATAGGAGAAAAATTCCTCTCTGATCAGCTATTGTACAAGAAATTTCCAAGGAACAGAATGACAGCTCTTGCATTTTCATGCTTAAGTAGCTGCTATGCAAAAGTGTCCCTGTGACAGGGCATGAGGCTGTGAGGCAAACGTCAATTACTAGCTCCATTTTGAAATGGTTTAAGTCTATTGTTAGCATTTAATTTTGCATTAGTGTCTGTTTCATGTACATCAGATTCCCAGAATATACTGTTTCCCTTTTTGGATATGAAGTGTCAATGCAGGAGTATTAAAGCTTGATCAAACAAAATGGTGGTTGACTTTTCAATTCTACTTACATGAAAGAAAACTGAAACATTGCCTTGGTAAAAGTTTGCTTCTTACAATTAAATTTACGTGAGCCCTTTTTGAGCTGCAATTTCGTTTTTCCCAATTTCTTTTTAGACAATTTTAGGATGGGTTTTACGTCCAACAAACATGTCAATTAAATACAAGTAATCTATTATTTTCAATTATGGAATCCTGAAATGGAAACGGGTGACTCTCTAAGAAATATCTGATTTTTCCTATCAGATATGGTCCAATGTTTGGCAGTAAGATTGTCATCACATCTTGCGTAGTTCTTCGTTACTCCATCATATATTGGTCAGGGAGATCGGTTCCCGCAGTGGACTATCAGGGAAAGAATCTTCCGTTAAAAGCCCTCCCTGGGGGGAAAAAAATAGGTTACGTGGAATTGAGTTTGATTGGACTTTTGATGAGTAATGACAGATTATGGAAATGGAAAGTGTTTTACACAATCTCACAATAAAGAAAGTTAAGGCAAGTATGAATGTCCTAAGTTGTCTTCATCACAAGCACCAGTGGTGCTATTCAAGTGCACAAACCTAAATGACCAGGTGGCTACTGTCAATACATCCAGACCAAATGTATTTCTTTCCAGAAACTTTTTCCAGTTTGCAAAGTTTGAACAGATTGAAAAATATCACGAAACCAACTTGAAACCAAACCTACTTGAATCTGCAGTTTGGTAAGCAGAGCAGTATTGCTCAACGCTTTGATGTTTCACATTAAATTTTGTCAAAATCTGGGATATATGGCAAAATATTACCTAGGAAGCATATCAGCAAAAGGTGTGATCAGAACAGATTACTATCTAATAGCACTGGAAGATAAAATACTCATATTTCGTCTGGGTCTCTGTCGAAACAACTATATCAAGACTGTAGCACTAGTTTATGAGCGGAAACTAAAACATACCTACAATATCTTTTAAAGATATTATACAATATCTTTCAAAAAAGGAATAAAAGTAAAAACTGATGACAACATCAGTGTTGATTAAAGAACAAAAGTGGACAAATTGTGAGAAAGTCTGTAGAGCAATCAAATTCAAAGAAGAAAAATAAAAAGAAGTTAAAATACCCAAGCTTCATGTTATAACATTGTTGAGATTTAATTTTGAAAAGATAAACAGCCATTAAAAGAAACAAGAAAGCCGAGAGGTTAAGGGACTCCGTGCCACCAATAAACTTGCACTTGTTCCAATTACTAACTACCGGCTGCCAGATTGAGAAATTAATTATAAAGTATATCATCTCAAATACCCAATCAATCATGAAATTAGTGTGTTAGACATGAGTAGCATCCTAAAATTGATATGGACCTTAAAACACTGATACAATAGAGATAAAACTAACAGTAACAATAGCCCACTGTAGCCCACAATAGTGCACTGTTTAAGAACTCCATGTCCATTGTTAGTAAATGCTCCACAGAGATAGGAGTTACACACTTTGGTATTGACTTACATAGCCTAGTGTGATGTATTAACTTAAAGAAGAGCTATGCTATGTGTCTTTCTACAAATTGCGAATGCCTTCAGAGGTGACCCCAAGGAATGAAAACTTAAGCACCTTTAAAACAAATAAATACATTTGTGTAGTAATTCTGAAAGGCACGGACACATCATATTTATAATTAGCATAAATTCAATTTCACATCCAATAATTATGAGAACGTCTCCCTGGTTTGTATTGGCTATGTGTACTGGCTATGAACTCCAAATGAGAGCGCTAATACAATTGTGGCCGGACATGGTAAATGGACAGATGGAAGGATGGATAGATTCCCGTGAGGAATTACAGACTGATAGCAGATCACCAATGGCTATGGCTCAATTGTCATTGCTGCAATCTTGAGGAGGAGACACGTTGTTGCAGACCCTCCACAATTTTGTGGCACTCACATCGAAGACTATGCATGATGAAAGGGACATACATATCCAATGGTAAATAGCGACATTACTTCTGCCTACAAGGTGCACTACATCCAAAATGAATTTATGTCTTGCTGAAGTAATAATATTGATTTGATTTATCAATACATCACTGATCCATAAAATTGATTTTCCATCAATTACAATAGTGATAACATGTCAGCTTGTTTCCTGAAGTTGTAAGTCCCCAAGGACTGACTGAAAAGATCATCAGTTGGGGGGTTCCGAAGATAATTTGCTAACAGGCACTTTATCCAAAGCGAAATCTCCAAAAAAGGAAACAACACAGCACATAGCAAGCTGAACTTAGGTTAGCCTATGTTAGAACAGCTGCCAATGTGTGTCATATCTGAACACATGACATCATTATAAAGTTTCCCTCCACCTTTTGTAATGAATAAACATTGGCAAAGGAAATCAAGCAGAGGAAAATAAAAAAGTAAGCAAAATGGATGAAGTTTGTAACATGCATGTTGGTGTCAATAATGTCATCTATAGTGGGAGTGGATCAGATACCTCAGTTGACTTCTATCCTTTGTCCTTCTCTCAGTGACAAATGTCATTTTGATATAAGTTAATCGGAAGCACGAGACAAGCATCCAAGCACAAACATAGACACAGCAAACACACACCATTTCAAGCATACATGCATCCAGATACACAAACAAGCATGCAGATACACACAAACACATGGTATCTTTTTCATTCAGAGTTAAAGATTATAATCAAAATGAAAAATGGGTATATCAAACTTTCAAATTTTCATTACTAAGTTGTTTCGCGAAAATCTGGATTTTACCACAATACTAAATAACATGCACACTTGATGCCAACCTATATCATCACCATGATATTGTGATGATTGTCACACATTGCAATGAGTGACAACCATATGACATCCTCAGGTCACACAAAACAGACTTGTCATGACCTACTTTAAATAAGAACATATGAAAACATACATTGGTATTAAAAAAGAAAAGACAAAAGGGTTAATTGTTTCAAAGTGAGTTCAAATTTGACAACTTTCAAGTCAAGGAATGTCCCTAACAGATTTTGACAGAAATTGCACAGCCATGTATGACATGTTTATTTTCTGAGTCCGCGGACCAATCATCTTCATTTTCTGCCTGCAGTTTAAATACAAGACGAAAGGACTACATAACCTGGGCAATTTAGAGGTGTGTGTTTCTGTAACAGGTTATTTCATGGCAAGAGGGGTAAATATTCGCAAAAGTCCCAAAAGTAAATATCAGTCTTCAGCAAACCTTGGCATGAAGGAAGAAAATGGGATTAAGGAAAACAAGGCCAAAACACAAACTGTGGCCATAAAATAAAAGACACAGCAGATGACTAAATGCAAAGAGGTTGATTCTGTTGCAGGTATGTTTGAAGATTTATCCATGGCTTAATTCACCTTTCACATTGTGCATGACAATTTTGAAGTACAGTTTGTAGTAAACTCTTTGAAAATTTCATTTTCAAATAAACAAGATCAGCTACACACATTTGCATTTGAATAGCATTTTGGCTTCCCTGTCTAGCAGAATGCAATGTGAGACCAGACATTTAAAATCATACCCCTGTCATCAGGACTGTGTGAACATCACATGACCTGCTAACAGGATAATTTATCAAAGCCAGAAAGGCAAGCAGAAAAGAAACCCACTTAAACAAAAGAAAATGAGTCCCCTAAATGTAAGCATAACACACACAAAATAATTTCATGCATACAAGAGTGACTTGCTTACTGCATGGACATGTGGCCTGACGCATTAAGTAACTCCTGGACGCATGAAATGAGAACAAAGTGAGAAACAATGTTGTCAGAAGAATTTAGGCCTGAGCAAGCAGTTGCTTGCAAAGTGGTACGTTGCATATAGACCTTACATCTACAGGATAGAAAAACACGCAGATTCTCTGGAAATATGTTAAGCAGAGACCTACACCAAAAGCAAAAGTGAGAAGACACCTCTTACTGTTAATCTCTCAAAGAGATATGCTCTGGTCCTTCCTGTTACAGTACAACAAACATGCAAGTATATATTAATACAAATAATTACACAAATATGATTGCTTATATGCTGTAATTTTACAGTATACATACACATTACATGATGTCCAGAGATGACCAATGATGTGCTAAAACCAATACAAGATGGATGAAACACAAACAGTTGATAGAAAGTAACGTATTATCAGACGACAGCTTTTACCTTTTCGCCAGATCCATTTTTGAAGATGAATTTGTTGAAGAATTTGTTCCCCTTCCCTTTTCTGTCTTGGAATACAACATCGTCTTCGTCTTCTCCCTCGGAGAGGGCGCACGTCTCGGCTGCGGGGAGTTCCCCATTGGCTGACGCCACTAACTTCTGGTATTTGTACTCAAGTCTGTAGAAGAGGGATATAAAATTGATCAAAAACCAGAGAACATAATACTTTTATTGCTAAACTTAATAAAGAGATGATACCTAAAACTTTTTTAAACAACTTAGCTTTTGCACTGGCATACTGTGGATATTATTCAACTTATAGGATCTAAGTGGTATTTACTCTGCCATATTTAAAGGCACCATTGTGACTGCCACTATTAATAATATTCAAACAATAGTACTACCAACTTCCTATGTCACTAAAAGCAAGGATTGAAACAAAGAACATCTGCAACAAAAAACTTTTAAATTCCATGTCCACTTGTTTTGAATGAAAGGTTAATGGTAAAAAAGCTACCATTAATGAAGTCCTTCTCATTTCACAACAAGTTAAAAGAAAAAGCTTGAAATTTTCTGATTTTGAATATTTTCAGTTGTAGAGCCAGATACAGACACTCTATTCATTCGAGGGCTCTGATTATTCCAGTTACTATGGTTACCTATTAATGTTTGTTGCCAGATAGCATTTGCAAACATAGCCCTGAAGTATTTGATACAGGGATCGGGAGGTTTGTTAAAAACTTAATACTTCACCTGTCTCCCCCAAAACAATATACCCCTTGCTTACTTCCTGTTTCTCCTCCAGAAGAAAATGACTGAGACTGCCATGATGGTTGCCATGGTGACCATGCCGGCGATTGACCATTGAGCATACCATGGCATCTGCTTGTACCACTTTGGCATCTCACAAGCCTGATGTTTGTTTTTGGGAAGAGGAGATCCTCCGACACATATCCTGCAATGGGTATCGATCAAAAAGAATTTCAAATCACACTATGGTATGACCAAATTACTGATGTTCAACTGTTACAGTGAATGTTTTTGACATGCCAGAAAGTGAAAGTGTGAAGGAGGGGGAGAGGGGATTGGTGGGGAAGGGCTATGACAAAATTCTGGCACATAATAATTCCCAATGCATACCATACAAAGCGAGTCCCTGAGGTTTCCACAAAACATGACATTTTGGGGGGTTCCTTGTCTCATTTGAAAGGGTAGATGGGTGATGTGGGGAGGAGGCTCTTCTCCCATTTTATTTTAATCACTGGTTTTGCTCTACATCTTCACTGAACCTGTTCTTTGACAATCACTTTCTAAGCTCTTAACAACTGACATGTCACATTCCGCCTCCCCAGTGTACAGGCTTACTCAGAAAATAATGTTAATGATGACATGAATTAATGTTGGTCTAAGCAATAGCAGCTGCCTGTCTCCATGACAGTGTATAGTTTCCCCATCTAAGGGTAAGGAATCATGCTTTGCCTTTCATCACTGGATACAAATGATACCACACTATCATTGCAAAGCAGAGAGTTTTAATAATCAAAATGGCAAACTATAGGACACACCTTAAAGCCATCTGATTTTTTACATCCTTTGAGAAACTGTGTTGACATATCATTACAATTTGATTTATTGCCAAACTCTCACAACACAAATGAGTTTCAACTCCCCCCCACACACACCCTCTCTCTCACACACACATAAACATGCACACACAATATCTTTCACTAATTGATTGGTATCTCTACAGACAAGGTTCTCTTTGTAAGATATTACAAACATTTTGTCTTACATTTTTGTTACAAACATTTACAAACAAATTTACAACTGTGTCCACCACATACAGGCATGACTGATAGACTGTAAAGGTTAACCAAATATATGAAACACCAAATATCTCAAACCTGTGTTCTTTCCAGACGTAGTGAATTTCCTGGCTCTCAGCCTTGCACTCTCCTTTTATTGCAGTGTAGTCATGCTCTCCACATGCTGGGCAGGCATGCTCTGTGGTCCAGAGAATAAGGAACCTGCAACCATCACAGGTGCCATCCCTACACTCTGGTATAAACTCCATGGTGCCGTTTCCTTTGGCGTTAGGGTCACACCTCAACGTTATGATTGTCGAACGACCATCTTTACATCCTGAAGTTGTGCTGCAGACAGTACGAAGATAAAATGGCATCATTGTTTTGATTCTACTACTTCAATTTCTTTTTCACCCTAAACTATTGCTTTCAGTGTCCACTATTGGTATTGTCAACTGTAAAGAACCTCACAATGTTTTGGGAGACCTAAAGCCATGACCATACTGACCATTTGGTGTACCTTGATCTAATTTTAATATTACTGTCACATTTCAGTCACTGATTTCATGACCTTGAAATCAGTCAAGAATGAAAAAAAGATTTTATGTTAGACTTTATAAGACTTTGATAAAATTTTTGTCATACGGTGAAATGTTATTCTACCTTGTGGTTCTCTAAATTATTATTTTATTCTAACATTGGCTGCTTGTTGCAATCAGGCACAGATGGGATGATATTTGATAAAACAGGAGTTACTGCTTTTCTTTTATAGCAATGAGTTTTTCTGAGAAAAGAAAAGCCTTCCTTGATTTACGCACTTTGTTGTTTCGGCTGAAACGGTTAAGAAAATAAGCAAATTTGATTTTAAGACGGATGTCAAGTTTAAAGGAATTCTCCTAGGATCCAATCAACAAACCAATGAATCCCACCTCAATTAACAAGTAAAAATGACAAAGGAAACATAGCAATAATTTGACTCACTGAGGGGAACTATAAAAAAACTTGATGTCTTTGATGTCTAATCCATCTGTCCTCGGCTTGGTAAAATTATCAAACAGACCATCCACTTCGTTCTCGTGGCTGATTCCGAGGAGGACGTCGCCGATGCTGAAAGGAAGAATAAATCAGAGAGGAACAACCACATTGAGCACCAGCAGGATGGTAACGAGGACATATTTTACTTGGTTACACGATGAAAGGAATCATGATAGGAGGAGGGAGGAGAGGAAAGGAAAAGAAGAAGGGGTATGGTATGAGTGGTGGTGAGACACACACCCAAACCTTTGATGGATGTACTAAGCTTAACTATGTTCTCTATGTCTTGGTGAATAGTCATAAAGGAAACTTTGTGATCTCAAATACCAAAAACTCAAATACCAACCAGTCAAACCAATGACAATAACTCTTTTTTGCAAATGAACACCAATCTCTAAAAATAGAGACATAATTTCAGCATTTTCCAAAAAAAAATTATGAATTTAGGACTGCAATACATGGTCTTGAAAATCTACATCTTTTCCATCTTGAGATACCAAAAGATCTACTGTTATGAAATTTTACAAAACACAAAATAACGTGACCCATTTCCCTGAGAGAGACTATGGAAGCTGAACGGAGGCATTTTTTGGGGGGCTAGAGTGTAAGTAAAGATGTCTAATCACATCTGTTTATACAAATGACTGGCAAGAAATTAAATTTATCAAAGAAGAGTACTTCAGAAGTCACACTACCTGAGTACTAATTAGAATCAAATTTGTTTTATCCTGAGAACATGACATGAGGAGGTGAGGCCTGGAAACTAGGATAGCAATGTCGAAGTAGCTCAATCCTCCAAAAGTATAATCCACAAAGCATAATTAATTGAAGATGTACATATGAGTGATTATTTGCTACAGTTTCATGTGATGTCTAAATAGAGAACTCAAACATTACTGTGCCAATATATGGGTTTCATTCCATTTTGTGTCACCAGAACTATTTGCAAATGGTCTTGGAATCACCAGAATAGTTTGCTACATTGTTCTATAGCAATCCTTTCATAAGAATATCAGATACCTTTCTTACCATTTCTAATGTGCAACAAAATTGCTACATTTTTTTATATGCACTGTCTTTAGGGTATAACTACTGACAAACACTTTGGACATGATCTCTGCTTTGTGCTTTGATTGCTAGTTGCTGTAGCAGCAAACAAGTTTTGAAACTGTGTGATAACGACGAATAGCTTCTTGTTTTGTACCTGATGATTTGAGTGGATATCTCGTTGTCGTTGTTGCTGGGGAGTATCGTGCTGCGACAAATCAAGGAATTTAACTGGTCCTCCTCTGTCTCCTGCAAGGCAAAATTAAATGACACTCTGTTACAATGATTGCTATTGGCTAAACACTTTCTCTGAAATCTTTCCTACTTTGATGCATCGTCATTAAATGCCAGTAATCTGATCCCAGATGACAACACAAAAAGGGATAGTTTCTTCTAGGAATGGGTATGCTACACTAACAACCGTTAGGGCTACATGCAATATCTGTCTGAGGCACCCATCTTGAAGTACTGTGTTGACAAGCTTTTTTGTGCTCTGACTCAAGTTGACCTCAAAAGACCTTAAACAAAAAACATTTCATTCCAGGTGAACTACAGTATTGTATGTGATCAGTTAATGTTTTTTTCTTGAGATACTGTGTTTACAATCATTTGCATTAATTGTCCCATCTGACCCAATGATCTCTTTTCTCCACTAAAACAAAAGGCTGTTGAAACGAATGTGGTGGACCTACCAAATAACATAAGATCAGTTCATGGTTACCTTTTAAGAAATACCATGTTTACAAAGTTTTGGGCAACTTGCTCCTGATTGAGCTCCAATGATCTCCATTAAGTTCTGTAGGCTGAATTAGGTCCACCTACACACTGAATGTGAGCTCTAGTCATCCACTCTTGAGATACTATGATTGCCAGTTAAACATTACATACAACACAATAACAAACACATACAGCACCATGAACACAAAGGTTGCAGTTGTCATGCAAAATACAAAATGAAGATAATAATAAAAAAGTCCTAAACTTTTCTTGTCAGTTTGACACAATCCTCTTCAAACATGTCCATTGATACAATGAGCATTACATATTCAAATGAAGTTTGAGTAAGGACATGCACTCTGTTTTTTTAAGTTTACAATTTGAGTATCGGAAGACATAAAACTGTCTTTTGTTGTGACATGGCCACTAACCTGAGAAGACATCTTGCTGGCTTTGCATACGGTATCACGTCTGCCTTCTGTTCCACAGAGGGAGATGTTGTATCGCTTAAAGTATCTGTTACCTGCCTCAGTGAAGCTGGAGGTGGTATCCAGAGTGTGGAATCTGTAACAACACATAAGATATATAGGGAAAACTTATTTTGGAAAACAACTAACTCTAAGTGTTAGTTCTTACCTGATCATCACTCAGATTCTGACCTAGTGATTGTCTGGTGGATGTCATTTGATCCCTCCCAGGTTATTCATCACTAGGACTTTAATAGTGGTCAATGGGACTTGAAGCTGTTTGTAGATGTTATGCAGTAACAATATTTACAATTCATGGTTGTAATGCAATGACAATATCTACATTTCATGGTTGCTACGCCAAAAAATATCCACATTTTATGGTTGCTATGCCATGACAATGTCTGCAATTCAAGGTTGCTATACAATGACAATGGCTACAATCCATGATAGCTGTGCAATGACAATATTTAAAATTCATGGTTGTGATGGCACTATCTACAACCTATGATTAGTATGCAAAGACAGTGTCCACAGAATGAATTGAATAAGAATATCCAAATGTACTCAACTATGGAAATACCTGACACACACAAAAAAAGAAAAATCAAAGCCACCCTCAAATGAAATGATAAACTGCCATGTCAGAGAACTTTGGCTTCTTTTTTCTATCTCTGTATAATACAAAGTGTAGAGAATAGACTTCCCAATTATTATTTATTTTTTTTCAAAAGTATGAAAAGCCATTCAAAACTGATAGTCTCAAATCTATTTATTGCAAGTGAATTTTCGCAGCCAGCAGACTTTGTGGTCATCATTCACACATAAAGAATCAAATATACTGCACACCCTATGGATAACGGGGCACACACAATCTACACAATGTTTTTAATCCTCTCACATAAAAATTGTAAGTGGTCATTTTTTTTTCTTAATCTTACACAGGTTTGGTACACCTAGGGCTATTGTCTCATTCTAAATAAGACATCCAATAATTAATTATTCTAAAGAGGCTCATTGAGTTGTTTTGTGAAATTCACTACATTTTTCAAAACCTATCATATTCCCTAAAACACTAAATGACAAATCGTCAAACCAAAAAGATCCCAATGTTTCACATACAAAAGAACATATATGAGTGTGTAATTAATGATTCATTTTGCTTCTTGAAAATTTGTGACCAGGCACTTTTCATATTAGTATTTAGACTTATTCACATGCACACAGCCAGTGCAAGTAAGGGTCAAAACTTCAAAAGGTTTTCATGACTACTGGATGTGAAACTTGAACAATTATGCTAATTATAAGTATTGTCATGTGTTGATACCGTTCAAAATCATCACAAACTTGTTCATATCAACTCAAAGAGCCCCATGAATACAGAGCATAACATCAATGCAATTACTAACTTGGAAATATTTATTTGTAGTTTAAATAAAAAGGTATGAAAGTGGGTACACTCCCCAAGAGAAGAAAGGTCAATTGTCCAATGACCGCATGTCAGCTAACGATTCATTTTGATGTAACTGATGAAAGTACGTTACTGGTGTTAACTGGAACAAACAACATCTTATTCCTTTGAGACTTGACCAATGCAGTCACCGTAGTGCCGTTTCAAACACACACGTTAGCTCTTAGATACACTCATGGGCTCTATGATGAACAATGATTCCTCTCATTTATTTTTGTTTACATTTACAGTTTTGAGGAAATTAAGCTACTCGAGTCATCTGAGCAAT
>VJOZ01000350.1:8364-28570 GCA_009801055.1 Stichopus horrens | reverse complement strand
TTCATTGAAAGACATAGTCCGTTCATGTACAACCTTGCGTGTACATGTAAAAATAAAGAAAAAGTTAAGAACAAACAATCTTATCTTTTTTGTTTTTCAGTACACACGCAATCACTTTAAATGGAGCTATAACTATAACGATAACTGCAGATTCAGTTTGTTATCATTGATGCCTTTTCTACGGAAGAGACACTGCAATAAACATCTAGACACTGTACCTGCTGGGTGTGCATATATCTGTTGGTTTAATTATCAATTGATGAATATTGAGTCCAATAATGATGCCTAGAACTCTTAACTGGAAGCATACTAAAATTCTCCATTAAGGGTATTATCGTGCAGTCCAAGTTTGACTACTTCAGACTGGAGTATTTATATGTCAATTGTTGACAGGTTTACCCCCAAAACCACTATTTTTTTTTTCATCTTTTACCAATCACATAAAGATCCCCTTAGCCATCAGCAAATATTCATATACCCCTGTTCAATTGGAAACATGAGATAACAATCATTAAGCCCTGAGAGCTTGAGAAATTATTAAAATGTCACATGAAGTTGATCGGAGGATGAAATATGTAGTAGGCCTTCATTGCAGTCAACCTATTTCCTGCACTCACCGTTCAACGGCTTGAAAAACGAGATGCGCTGAGAACATCTCCAGGATCCTGACAACAAAAATATTAGCCAATAGAGAGGGGGGAAAAAAAACCCATCCCTATCAGTCTGCTCTAGCAATCTGACCTACTTTATCCTCCTCCAGTGTAACAACCTATAAAAGATGTGAGTTGGCACTCTACTTTGTAACAATATGCAAACATTAAAGGAGAATAAGTCAGTTGTTTTATAATTGAAGACTTTACTGAAGCAGTCCTCCAAACAGGCTGGAGAGTCGGAGGCAATCCAGTCTTCGCAAATCGAAGCAAGCCAGTTTTGGAAGGATTATGCACTAGTGCAAACTGATAAAACAGCTGAAAGCCTTAACTGACAGAGGACAATGGTGTTCCTTTAAAAGTGGGACACATATATCTCAAATAAATTTGAATGAATTAAAGATGTGTTTTTCGATTTACGGAGAGGTTGGAGTTTTCTGCAAAGTGGGTTTCGGTCGTTGCACCAGTCTGCACACCTGATCTTGGCAGGGTGCAGGTTTAAATCTCATTTTAGAGAGGCATACCCACGATAAAATAAAACGTCTTTGCTTTTTTTCACAACCATCACCTGTACCCTCCTTTAAGTCACTTTGTCCATTGCCTTCCAGGAATGTAATTGATCACATAGATGGCATATCATACCATGGTGGAGAAAGCTGTCCTCTTGAAGGAATCAGGTCAAAGTGTCTACTAAAAGACAAGCATTAGGCCTACATGTACAGTATGAATACTACGGCCAATTAACTGTAATGCTGCTTTACATGTATATTGGAATGGCACACACAGTATATGGAGCTGGTGAGTGCATTACTCAGCCCTGGGCAGTGTCAAATTATCTGTGATGCAAAAATGCATGCACACAATCCACAATTTTGACAAATTTTATGCTGCGTCCACGTTACAATCTTGTCCTTTTTCTGAAATGCCAACACTGAGTGATTTGAATCTTCCACTCCATCTTCCACATCCTCCAATGCCTCAAAAGTTGTGCGGTGTGGCTACTTCATGCAGGGAGTCTCTAGCAACTCCCTGCTTCATGCAAGGGAACTATGTACCAGTCTACTGTATTACAAGGAGGATGGGGGTTCTCAAGCAAGTGGGCAAGGGATTAATTAGGTGAGCAGCTACCGTGAATAATGACAAATACCCCATAACCTCCTAATGTGGGTATTCACAAGTGACTATACGTACCCCTTGCCTCACTAATGCATTTACATTTTACCCTATACTCAAATCGTCCTTGAAACCGATTCTACTGTTGTAAAGCGCCCTCTAACACCTAGCCCATCCACAAAGGAATAAGTACGTGAGCAGCTACTTATAGTTATAAATAATGTGAATGGCATACAGTTGAAAAGCAGCATCACAATTTAACTATTTCAAAGTTCTTGCGAGCTGTATTTAATGAGAATTATATGCAATATGGGAAACAAATTTTGTGCAATGATTTAGCATCAATTAGGGCAATTTCATAAAACCCTTTTGGTTGTGACCTTTTGAAGAGACATTGAAGGGCGGAACTGACTCATCTGTGCGAAACGGTGTGTGATCACGACAAAAACGTTACCATGTAAAATCTGACTGGGGGGTTTCCCCTAAACTTACTAAAGTGCAGTGATTCATTAAGTTTTCATACAACTCTATTTGAGTTTTTCATTATTTAATGAGCGGCTGAAAATTCACAATAATTTATAAGTTAAAAAAAGACTGCAGAGTGATTAATAACAAGGCGCTTTAAAAAGCTTATTGAGATAATCACCCCTAACAACAAAACAAAACTAAAAAACAAAATAGATAATACAACAATAAAACAGGATGGAGACATGAAGGGAACAGACTTTTGCTAGATCTAGAGGTACAGTCTGCAGAGTGGTTCAACTTAACCAACGTTCAGCTCACTGAGCTCAGTGAAGAAAAAGAGATTTCCTGTTCAGCAAAATTAACTGAAATGACAGGTGTCTCAGGGAGGTAAACAAGAGGCAACAGCTGACCCAATGTGATGGAGATGAATAGCATCAGAGGGGGGGAGGAAAGGAGATGCGGATTCTGAATTGGTAATTCGAATTAAAGGCAAACTGGGCCATTACTAGATCAAGATTATGAGGAAGTTAGAGGTATAATGGGGAAAATTCTACTCTTCAGTATTAACAGTTAATATATTGCCACATCATGATGGAAAACTGCACCCAATTTTGAAATGTCTTGGGGTGAGGGTTGTACATGGAATGGATTGGTTTGTGTTGCAGCAATACCTTGCGTGCCTCTGTACAATCACTGTACACTCAATAATGCATTATTTTCTTACTATGAGGACATTTACCTGTTCATTTGTTCACATTCAGGACATGTAAAACTCCTCAGTATCACACGCTGAGTTTCTGAATCTATGACATATCTTTGGAATGATAGAACTTATTATGTTCATTACATGTCACATGACTGTGATGACAAGTCTCCCATGAGCAAGGCAAGTGACAAGCATCATCTACTCATCAATTGCTACCAATGTTGACACTTTGAAATAATACAGAAGCTGAATTCAGTTGCTAAGATATCTTCCTTAATCGGTTTTCATGCTTTCAGCTCTGGAGACCTTAAACGACATTTGACCTCCATAAAAAACAATAGCATAAAAAACAAAAGGGATCATGTACTCACAGAGAACCACAGTACTTACTAACACACCAACTTTGAAGCTTAAGCACCTTTCCCTTCTCTAGATGCAGTGTTCACAAGGATTTCACAATATGTCCTCTTTTGACCTCACATGACCTTTGACCACCACACAAATGGCAGACATCATCTTCTTCTCAGTTGCTGCCAATGATAAGAGTTTTAAGTTCCAACAACATTGTGTTGCTTAGGTATCTCCCTTGATAGGTTTTGGTAAGTAGCTCTGTAACCTCCAATGACTTTGACTTCCATGAAAAACAGAAGGGAATATCTACTCACAATGGACTATCAACACACCAACTTAACACTTCGAGCAACGTTCCCTTCTTGAGATATCGTATTTACAAGCCAAGGCATCACATACACACACAAACACACACACACATACTGTGCACATGCACACACACGCCATCACCATGGCATAGATTCCTTGCCTGCCTTCCGCAAGGAATCAATGAAGGTTGAAATTCAGTTAAAAAATCCATGGAGCAACTATGAACAGTTCCATTGGAAGAATGAGGGGGAGGGGGGAGAAGGGATGTGCAAGTCCTGAGTGCAAACAGCACAATTCAGCCAGTGCTGGAAGGTTGAACACACTGGGGTAAGCATGGAAATCTTAGATAAAAGTGTAGTTGCTGCTGAGACATGAATTTGCAGTACAGCATTATTGAAATTATTGCAACAGAAGCCATCAAGCCATCAATTTGCCAAGATCCTTACATCTGTTTGCAATTCATACAAAACAATACAGCCAACTATTTCAAGCACTGTAGGGAAAAAAATTATGAAAAACTGCAGGATATGTAAAAAACAGAACTCAACATAAGCACTCAAATAGCGTGACAAAAATGACACAGAAAATGAAGTTAAGTCTTCCAAAATGGCAGCACTTCTGTTACCTGCAGCAATAGAGACCCAGTGTGGAGAACGACTCGTAAACAACAGTTCTGACCTGCTTCCCATCTCGTGAGAGCGTGAATGTCGTGTATACTACAGTAAGGTATCGGACATTCCATGTGGCCCTCCGGCTGCGGAGAAAAATATGAAAATAGTTTATACAGAACAGAAAGACTAACAATTTGTGATAAAGTAAATTACATTGGGATGATGATGATGATGACATGTTCAAGAGATGCTGTTATGTTCTTTAACTGACAGGTCAATATACACCCCATGAGAATTGTAATTATGCAAGAGACTTAAAATATTCCTGTCGGCAGTGAAGTCTTTTCTTGGCACACAGGTAAGCTATGGATACACACTGTGTGAACATCAGCTGCAAAGATCAAGGAAAGCAAGAGGCCTACATTGACAGCTGAAATTTTCACCAAATGCTACATTTACCAACAGAAATTTTCCATTTCCAACTATTTAAAAAAGTGAATTTACTAGATTTGTCAAAACTACTTGCCTGTACTACAAAAAAAAAAAGCTTCAGAAGGAGTGTATGTTGGTGACAAAACTTAAGGGAGGGGACAGGAACAAGGGACACTGGTAAAAGTAAAACAGAAATGGTGGATAATCACATCGACCAGTTCATGGCAATCAAGACATAGCACTGTAAAATGTAATGATTTCAAGGTGTATGTACTGGCAGTGATTTACTGACTTTAAAATGAATCCCTTTGAAAGGGACTTTTACAGATTTAAAATGAATCCCTTTGAAAGGGACTTATCTCATCAAGATAAGAACTGATGCCTTCCAAATTCGCCAAAATATGTACTGCACTGTGCAACCTTAGTGTACAATTTCAAACTGTGTGCAGAGTATTCTTTGGTGACGTATCACCAGTTTAATGACCGAGTTTAATCGCAAATAATTAAACAAATGATTGACACTAATTGCTATAGCGCACACTGCAGCCACTGAAGAGTACAGTAGATTATACTGTATTGCTGCCACGTCCGTTACACAGATTACTGCAGTTAGACTTTGAACATAAGTAACATCATTTGATGAGTGAATCAACAGATCCAGTTCGAAAAATATACAACTTGAAAGGCAGCAACTGCCACAGTTTTTTCTACTTTGATGGCTTATCAGGAAATCAAAACTGAAGAAAAGCAATATTTCTACAATCTATTAACGGTCAAAGGATTACACTACCAGCAAACATCAAATTCTGATTTATGCCACAATGTTGGCACTGGAAATATCTAGTGCGGATCTGTGATAACCTAACATGACTAAATGCAACATACAGTATGAAAAGATAATGAGCTACTTGTGCACACAATAAACATGTCACATTGTCACTTATCAGTGATGCAATATCAAGCTACTTGGAGGATTTAAAGGATAGAAACAACAAAAACGCATCGTCTGTGTGGCACGTGTCAGTCCACTAAATATGTTCCGTAATATCCGAATAATTGTGTGGCATAATCTACATAATTTTGAAATTCTTTGAATGAGAGAATATATAAGAGCTTGCAATAATTGATCAACATTGAGCTGCATCTTATCAAATACATTACCCCTTAATGTGGGAGGGGTGAGCAAAGTCTGCATTTGTAACTTGAGTGTAGGATATACTGTGTACATGTAGTGTCAATGTTCTCATCAGATTTTCAAAAGTGTGGCCCAGGGCAGACCCACAAAAAGCTTTCTGGAACACAGGGAGTCTGAAAGGAGGGAGACAGAAACTTTTGATATTGGTGATGCTACTTGATGCAAAATGGTGCAACTGAGACAATTTTCTTGTTCCACTTGAAACAGCACTGCAGTATCCTGTTGTCAACATTTTTCAAAGGACAAGCACTTTTACAGGGGTGGTGTATTTAGGGGACCAGGTTGGTATTTCAGAGACATGGCAAGTTTCACTTCCGTGCAGGGCCACTCCCCAAAACACCTTGTGGAGAACACTGGGTACATGAACATAATCAGCAAAGGAAGAGATAACTTCTCGACCTAATGCTAGTGAATGTTACAGGCTTACAGATCTCAGAGTTTATACAGAGTTCAATATCCACTGTTTTCCCCAGTTTAACTTTTTCTTTATTCCCTTCAGTCAGTGTAGACAATTATTAGAAATGAAAGTAGTGTGCCCTGACACAGATGGATATTTTGCAATTATTACAGGATTGGTTAATCATTGGTGGTAACGATTTGCATACAAGTTTCTGTGATTTTGATTGGTCAATGTTGTCACCTAGCAATTTGGCATGGTTTCAAAGCATTGTCAACCACAAGGCCAACACTTGCGATCTGCTTGTTGAACTGTATACTTCTACCTCTTTCTATGCACCACTGTATGTAAGCCTGTGCCATCGTATCAATACTCTTCCCTTCGTCAGTCTCACGTCACCTCACTGTAATCCACTCTCTGATTTTCAATCATCATCGTCAACTTAATCCACAGTATCCAATTTATGCGCCTGTTGAATCATCAATAAAACGGAACTCTAATTGACAAAATCACATTCATCTCCAACCTCACTCTGGGCTTTCATCTATCTCTCTGCATCACTGGGAGCTTTCCTTCTGTATCATAACGACCAGAATATTTGCAGACGGGGCCGTCCTAAGGAAGACTGCAAATCACAAATTGACATCACCATTTGACATTGTGGTCAGTAAGGATATTACTATTTGACATTAACATCAGTCATGTTTTTGTACACATTCTGACACGGTATTAGATCCCAACTGTACAGGACCTCACTCAAGATGTCTCACGGACGTAAATGCTACAGTCTTGGACAAAATTCCTTGGGACACCCTGCTCCCCCCTTTCAATGTTGGCTACAGAGTTATTGTTCAAAGTATACATTCACTACTATAGCCCAACATTGGGAAGGGGCATCGGGATTCATGTTATCCTCCCACCTAAAATTTAGGATTACAAGAGCAATGTATGGCACAGTGTCCCAACAGTTTTGTCCAAGATTGTAGATCTATCACGGACTAATCCCTTATTTAGAGCTATTACAGTGTAAATTTTACACAAAGAACATGTGTTTCAAAATACTTTAATCACAATCTCAACAGTGTGCAAACTGTACAACTTACCACGAACATATCAACAACATTGATGTGCACAACCATCACCAATAATATTACTGAAAACAAATGATGTTAATGGTACCACATCAATTACTGACACTTTATAATATGGTACTGTATTTTCAACCACCTGCTCAAAATGGTTAGGCCCACAGAACTACATGTGGCAGCCACTCATACAGAGAGACTCATAAATGAAAGAGTTATCTGTCAATTATAGGTACAGTGAGTCTAGATGTCATATCAAAATCACAGCAGTTTTATTTATTTTTTTTTTTGTGATTGAATTCCGACACAAGACTTACTTTCACATGTGACAAATTTTCCGTGGAGACAACATGGTAGGCTGAGGCTCTTTTATTTTGACTAACAAAATATTCCCAAATGTCACAATATGAATACAGTACTGTGCAATGTACTGTAGTACTACTCCATTTCAACAGCCTCCTCTGACTGGTGTGTGTAATCAGATGACATGATTTAATTTAATAATATTGACTCAGAAAATCCCAGAAGAGATAAAACTAAAGATACACACATTGTGCAGCACTTTACCACCCATCTCGAAACCAAATTACGGCACAGTCAGTCCAAAAGCTATTTAAAATGATAATTTGTGCCTCCCAAATCTCGCTAAAAATAGAAACCTAATGGCACAGAGTACTGTATATATAGAACTACATCGAAAGTAGAAAGATGGTGCTCACTACTCATAATGTGAACAATGCTGTATGTACCATATGTATGCAGGCGTGTGGCAGGGTCTGATGAGCTAAGAAAATGTGCCTGTAACACCACAGTTTGGACATTAAAATAAGCAGCTTATATGACGACAGTATACACACTGAACACCTCCCTCTCACATTGTGGAGCCAATTCAAATGCTTACCACAGTAGAGTCGCATATCATGCCGCTTAATTGAATTCACCATCCTATCAGCGAGCTCAGAGCCTGGAGTGATGGTGTACTGGTACGTTAATTAATGTACATACATCATACACGGCGAGGAAACTAAAACGCACACTGGACTGACTCACAAATCGAAACGTGAGGACGGATACATTAGAGGCACACATCTCTACAAATGGAGCTTTAAACTGTACTTTGTAGCATTTTTGTAGCATTTTTTTTTTCTTTATTACTGCTGAAGATAGTTAGTTCTTCCAATCATTTCCAATACCAGCAATAGAGTACAACCCCGTGCAGTGTGATTGTCACGAATTTTTATTTAAAACTTGAAGGTTTAAGTGAAAACCTGAAAATGTGCAGGGAGCATGTTCATGAATACTTAAATACAAAGCTGAGAAAAGTACATATACAGAACATCAAAATGATTTCACAGAGGATGGTGAAGTTTTTTTCTTTCTCCCCTCCTTTGGGTTTGTAGTTACAGATAATTGCACAACCTGTTTTTGTGAGAGCATCTTTTTTTAAACCTACAAGTTTCCAACATATAGATACATAGTACGTTTGAAAACGCAGTATGTGGAGATTTCTTGTCTAGGGTATAAACTGTACAAAAGTTCTCAAAAATATTAAAACAGGAAGACCAGTGGAATATAGACATCCACTGAAAGTTCATCACACACAGACTCAGGAGATAGATCCATGTCTTGAAGGAGCACCCAGAGGTAGGAAAGGAAGAAGCCACTCCAAAGGTAATTTGCACAACTGCTGTCCCTTAAATACAAAAGGGCAAGAACAAAACAGGGTCTGCAACATACAGACCCCCTTCAAAAACGAAAGGAAACTCATCAAAGAATTTAAAGGAGAGGCTTCTGTAAATGCTAAGGAACAGTATTCATGAAAGTACCGTAGAAGTCATTTTGATTAATATCCGAGATTAAGTCAAACATGATAGGAGAGTACTGTAATTTGGAAAGGAGAGACTCGTCTTTTTTTTCCTTTTATTTAACATGTATTGGAGTCATTCTCCAACACCAAAATACACAGTTATGCAGTACATGTAATAAACATAAAGAAAAAAATACGAGACTGAAAGTGACTTAGAGAGAAACCCAAAAGAAGCTCTGAAGAAGCTTGCATTATGAGCACTCCATAACAAACAAACAAAAGGACTACGGTACAAACAGAAAACAGAATGAAGAGAAACAACGAAAAATGACAAATTACAAATTATGGTTGTTTATGAATGAAGTCCTTTTTCATCAACCTCTAACATTAAATAAAAGCAATTAATTGCATTTTTGAATATCATGTGGCAGAAAGTGCCATATATTGGGTCCTAAAAAAATGAATGGTTTGTAAGGACGAACTTAATAACCTAAACAAAGGGATGAAAAGTGAGTTGCTCAAGTGTAAGATGTGAGTTTGATGTCTAAATGTATAAAAAAAAAACTGAAAATGTTTGGAAGGATATTCTTAAGCCAAAAAAAAAACAACATNNTGTAACCTTGTAATGATATAAAAAAAACACAGAAATGTTAATTCAGTTTTGCCAAACACTGTATGCACAATAGGTTTCAAACAGACAGAACATAACGAATCATACAAATGGTTACCTTCTGGAGGATACAATGAGGCTACATAGTAATAAATGAAATAGGGATTGTTTAGGTTAATACACAAGGAAACAAGTGTCTTGCGATGTAATTCATGACATAGACAGGCAATATGACTCCAACATTCTAAGAAATAAAATTTAAGTCTTTCCAGGTGAGATACTTGTCAATATTAATTAAAAAAAAGGGTTACTTATGGGAATCTCACTCCCACAGAAATCAAACCTACTTTGAAAGTTTGAATTACAGGACAATGATATGGGCAGGGTGAAAGGATACCCCTGGTTCCTGGCACCATGCCACGCAGTAGTGGGGCATGCATTACTTGCGTAGTGACAGGTGAGTTCAGAGTGAGTAGAGCATTTAGATCACACTTTCTCACATTCATCCTTGATGTGAGAATCTTTTCTAAAGTTTTTATTTTACAAACTAATAATTTTAAATAACCCATGATACAACTTCAGTATTGTTCGGTACTCTGCACGATGAAGGGCTATGCCTTTCAGTCATCAATGACTAGCCTTTAGAAACACAGCAACAACATTTGGTGTGACACTTGAAGGCCCTGGTACCCCCAATCTCACTGATGTCGGCACTTGTAACTGGAAAGACAATACCCAAGAGCCACACTTACTGTGCACACTTTGACAATCTACCCTAACCTGAAACCTGACAGGTGCATATTTGCACTGTACCATCAGTTCCCTGTGTATGTATTGTAGTACTGTACATCTAGCTTCTGCACAAAACTACAAGAATCTTCAAGAAATTATGAAATTATTGAAGCACCCTGAGATAACTGTACATTTACATGGGCTTTGCTGCCACATGATAAGTTCTAACATTTAACTTTCAGAGAAACACTGTGACAGTAATCATGTTTGAAATCAATATGGATCCAGCCCTGTTTCTTGCTCCAAATCTCCACATTTACTCAAGAAGGTGAACAGGTCTTCTTTCAAACCTTTTAAACACTTGATGTAGAGGAGGTCTAATGTCCACAAGTGTTGTTCTCCTGTATCGGTTTCCAATATCCAGTTATTTGGTGTGCATATATCTGGCATGTCCTATAGACCAATTAACACTACACAATGGGGTTAGGATGTACACAAACTGACTACTTACTGTACTGTACACTAAACAGACAAAAGTCATCTAAAATTTGAGGTAGCATTGATCAAAGAGTGTTCCCCCCAATATTTAAGCACTGGTGGAGAACTGACAGTTTGCAAAGGTTTTCAGGTACTGCTAAGACTACAATGACTCTTTGAGATTGCTCATGGCTTGTTAAAATACTCCGGTT
This sequence comes from Stichopus horrens, assembly GCA_009801055.1. Lineage (NCBI taxonomy): Eukaryota > Metazoa > Echinodermata > Holothuroidea > Aspidochirotida > Stichopodidae > Stichopus > Stichopus horrens. The sequence continues at coordinate 17,415 of VJOZ01000350.1, read as the reverse complement.
ACCAGTACCAACAGACAAAGGAAGTGAACTTGTCTGAGGTAATCTGCTTGAACACACACAACACCAGTGGCTGGGTTGAGACCTCACTGTACTGTACATGGCAGCCTGCACAATACAAGTTCGGTGCAGCAGGTTAAGTTCAGCTGTAAAAAAATTCACTTTGACTGTATTATCAGCTGTGAACGAGATCCTGCAGGTTGCATACAGGAAGGAAAGGATATACATATATTGGTTGAAAAAGACAGTAGACAACTTTTGTGTCTCCACAATCATAAACTCCCAGATACCCACACAAGCAGCTTAATATTTTGATTCTTGTATATGATTCTTGAGGTATTTATACAGCTGAGGGGCTATTATCAGTAACTTCCTGGAGAGATGTGGCTGACTGAACCTTCTTGAATTTCAATTAAGGGTAATGAATTTAATTTGAAAGTGCTCCATCAGTTCACAAAGTTTTGCTCCTAAGTAAGACCTCGCATGACCAAATGGTCAACTAGTGAGCTTTTATACATGCTGCATTAACCGTTAATCCTTGCATAAATTTCTGAAAAGAGAAGGCGTATTTAAGAAGTTTTAGACAGGTTTTATGTCCTGTGCGGTATATATGGGGACACTGAACACAGTCACAGCACTACAACAATGCTAGGTAGTCAGCCCAGATGCAATTTACAGTGCAGTAAACTGGTGAAGTAAAAATTAAAACCCAAAATGTAAACGAACAGAAAAGCTTCACGGAGACATACTGTACCTGACAATAGGCTCTACACTCAAAGTGGGCAAACACAGAAAAATATCCAAATTAAAATATGAAGAAAAAAGAGAACTGCAATTTTGGTGAAAATGCTTTTTTGTGTTAAAATCATGTCTGTATCTGATTATCAAGTTTTGCTCGCTTAGGAAATTTGACTTCACCATTGACTCTCCGACAGTACTGACGCTGTAGCCTACTGTACATTGTTGTGCAGTAGGTTTGGCCATGCACAGGCCATAGGAGTTACCCACAGGACAGCAATTGAAACTTACAAACTAAATGTAGAATGAGAGTCATGAATACAGGATATAAAAAAAAAAGAGTCACACTTTACAATTCACTAGCATGTGTATCTATGATAGCAGGGGAGGGTCAAGATTGAGTATCATTGAATTGATTGAAAAACTTGTTTTAATGACAAAAACAAGGAAGAGATTGCCACCAGATAAGTGGCAGACGTAATCCTACTATGCAAGAAGAGGAATTTTGGATGATTTCAAAACTATTATTCAAACTTTTATGATAGTGAAGCAGACACTCTGTGAGGCCCTTCTTCACACTGCAGCATCATGAGAACTACATACAGTAGGAAGTTTAAATTTAACTATACAGTATGTACCTTTTACTCAAAACAGGAAGTGAAAATGAAATCCTACAGTATATATCTGCTTTAAAAGTTTCTGTAAATGCCTCTCACAAACTCCTTCCATTGCAATCAATAACCCATCAAACTGGTCATGGCCATATTATTCTTCTGAGTCATTACAAATACGAATATTGGATGCAATCCAATGCCACTAAGAACAGAATACACTAATAAATTGTCCTACATTAATTAAAAAACAAAGTGTAAACTGTACTTTGAAGTCACAAAGAGTTACCTCATTTTCACAAATAAAAGTACATTAGCATTAGCACTACAGTAGGTCCAAAAATCAGACCAGAGTACCAGGAGTCCATAGTGAGGTGGGAACTTCTGTCAAGTAATGTAGATGTGTTCATTCGTGATGGCATTATATGTGGTACTCTACAGGGCTTGGAGTGAGCTTCAAATCTGTAGGGCATGGCCAAAACAATCATAGTAATTATGAAAAACAGGACTGACATTTCTTCCCTCTACGTAGAGCAATGACAGACTTTCCCACAAGTGCTGATCCTTTGAACATTCTACAGAATATTGCAAAACTGGGGCTACTTGGAATAGAAGAGACGCCAAACCAAAACTTTAAGCTGGGGGCCTTGCAAGCTTTTCCATATAATGCTCAATTACTGCAGGTCTAAAGATATGGTGGAAATCCAAATTTTGAGGGAAAATTTGCTTTCTAAAAAATCAGCACTGAGATTTCACTGAATTCACAGTACCATTACAGTAATATTATGTTGAACAATGTGTTCTCAGCCGCGTCCTTACAAAGTTTTAAGTTGATAAGTCTAATAGTTCTCAAGATATGCTGGAAATACTGATTTTGGGGCAAAACTGGCTTTTCCCTAAAAAAATCAGCACATCACACTCTCTTTACTATAACATTATACCTTCAATATTACATTTGCAGGTAAGCCCTTGCAAAATTTTGCATTAAATTCTCAAATACTTCTCAAGATATGCTGGAAATACCAATTTATGAACAAAATTGACTTTTTTTCTCATAAATCAGCAAATTTCACTAGATTCACCCCTATGGTAATATTATGTTGAACAATGTGTTCTCAGGTACTGTAGGTCCTTACAAAGCTTTATGTTAATTGGTCTAATAGTTCTCAAGATTGAAGATATGCTGGAAATACTAATTTTGGGACAAAATTGGCTTTTTCCCTAAACAATCAGCAAACTACACTCTCTTTACTACAACTTTATACCTTGAATATTACATTCTCAGGTAAGCCCTTGCAAAGTTTTGCATTAAATTTTCAAATACTTTGCAAGATACATTGGAAACACCAATTTTCAGGCAAAATTGGCTTTTTTCCTAAAAAATCAGCAAATTTGACATAATTCACCATAAAACCAATACATCTTGGACATTATGACATCATGCACAAACTTACAAAGTTCAAACTTAATCGCTCATAAACACTTTTCAAGATAATCTGGAAAGACCATATTTTGGACAGGTCTGGATGCACACACACACACATTGGCACGGACACATTTTCATGTATACCACCCAAAAGGACCCGACTGTACCAACATACTGTATGGTCACTCTACCATGGTGTACCCCTGGGGGTTATTACTCATCCACTCCAAGCCTTTTTTCGGCAACCATTCTCCAATGGGTGTACAGTACAATATACATAGAGCTCCAATAGCCAAGAGACTTCAATATCTCTAAGCCCCTATAGGGCGATGCTCAAGATAAAAAATAACTTCATGAATCTTGTTGGAAAACCTAATTCTGTAAAAAACAGGCACATTCTACACATGGCACAGAACTACAGTACAGTAGTTGTCCCTTGAACAACTAGATGAAACTGCTTGAATTTTGAGTTTCTTCAAATGCGAGATACTTTGTGATGTCATGAATGTTGGTACATGTACTTTGTCTTGTGCAGAGAGACAACTAACATCCTGTAAAACCTTAGTCATATTCTTCCTGGAAAAATTAACCATATATAATCCAGTCGAAACTTAAGTGACTTCAAACATGTTTGGCGAGCATTGCAATGCCAAATGGTTTTTAAAAGAGTGGAGGTATTGTACAGTACATCGAAAGAAAATTTCAGGGATGGTGAAATCAGCAATTTTAAATCAATGTGCTTGAGTTTCAATTAATGTAAATATAGTTTCAATTGTGTTTTTAATTGGCTTCGTTAAAATAAACAATCCTACATAGGAAATGTGACTTCTGCCAAAGTGAGACAAGTTTCAGCACAACTGGCTGTTCGGTAACTTTCCACTTTTTGTGATGAACATTAGTAATTACTTCCTTGGAGTAACTGCAGCACAGAAATGTGTCAAAGGTCTTTCTCTCAAGTGTATGTAGTAAATTACCAAAGTTTTTAACTTACAACTTTAAGACCATAAAGTGTAATTAACACTTCTACCAAACTAGGAGCAGACAGATTCAAACTGAAAATCTGAATAAAATAAATTTGAAGATCTGCAGAGCCCCTTCACAACTTCTTGTATTGTGATAATTGCATGTTAAAAGTGACAATATGACAACCAGATACTTGCTGTACTGTACAGTAGTCCCGTAAATGTACAGCATGATAAAATGCTGAAATACATATATTTAGGCTAAAATATAGTGCATTGTCAAATGCATGCAAATACAATATTAAAAATTTAAGTCAGATCTCCCGAATTTAAGTCTACTGTCTGTGTCTGTCAGTTTTTTTTTTTTNNCTGTCTTCATTTTATACTGTACCTATGTTTTGTATTTGTGGACACAAATGAAACGAGGCAGTCCTGCTGTCAACTGCAGAAGATGAGAAAAGTCTGGATGAAAACCCCACCTTACTGTGCAGGAGTGACCCAATTTGGGGATCAAACCCCCAAATCTCCAGTTTGCTGAGGTGCAACATTGTTTATGACGTCAAAATACTATTTCTCCTCTCAGTCACATCACCTGTGTTTGCACATACTATTGTAGAGCGAGCTGGCACATAACCACAGAGGGGCAAAGAGACACATACTCCCCCCAACCCCATGCAAAAAAAATGTCAGATCTTTGCTTTTCTGGAAAGAAAAGATGGAAATCTTGCAACATTTTCCAGATCTAGAATTCTTGAAAAAGGCAANNACATTAATGTGCCCCCCCCCACCAAATTGGTTGAGGTGGATACCTGCCTGCTGTAGAGAGGTTATCACAACTTCAGCATGTACTGTAATACACATTCATAATAAAGTAGACTGTGAAAAGCATCTTGTTTGAAGCATTCTAACAAAATCCACTGTCAACAGACTACTTTTGATATGAACTAAAAATCAATACAAGTGTTAGATAAAAGCAAGTAGGCAGGGACAAGAAACCAAGTTGGCTTTAAGTATAACTTTCTGTAAAATTTGGTATTTGAGCAACTTATGAAAATTACAATATATAGCCAATAGTGTAGTCATTTCAAGATTTGCCACATATATTTTAATGCATCAACCTAGGATTTATTTTTGCTTGCAATGTGACAAATTTGGATCAGGAAGAAAACAAAATAACTTATTTCACCACAAGAAAAATGCTACCACGAGAACTTCACAAAAGTTTCACAGGCTTTCTCTAAAATACTATTTACAATAACTTCAGTAAATGTGAGGAATAAATACATGACATAACTGAGTATTCAAAAGGCAGGCTAGGAACTGCAACTTAACAATGTAGCTATGACTAGTCCATAGTGAGACAGTCGAGCAAAGCAACTTACCGTTCTTGAATATAAAGTGCTATCTCCCAGTACCAATTGATGTGTTTCCCATCTCCTTAAAAATTTCATATTTAATATTTTGTAAACAACTGTACTTGTATGGCTGATGCGACATAGCTGTATGCTGCTTTCATGCACCAGTTTATATTTCAGCTCACCACTATTATTGTTTGCTAAACCATATATATTCTGCAATGAGGAATAATGAAACGATTCCACCTTCATGATGGCAAGTATTTCACTTAATCTCCTTACTCTTCAGTGAAACAAAATGCGGGTGGAGGCCGAATGCCCTGGACCTGTATGTCAAGGCCAAACCAAAACTTATGTTAGTAGTAGGCCCCTTGGCCTTGGTTTGGAATGCTTTCCAGAACTGCGAACTAGGCTACAAAGTCACACCTAGCAAAATTCAACCTGTTGTTGACTAACACTGACAGTTGATCTCTGATCACAGGCTGCACCCTAGTAACACTCAGGTACATGAAAAGAGAATAACGCCGTCTTCATAGAATGCGTTTGACAAATTGTGATATAGGCCTGGCTATCCGAAATCAATTGGTATGTGACATCATTGGTAGGCCCGTGAATTCTGGTCTAACTTGAGTTCTCCAACTTACGTTAGGCCTAACTTAGATACGGTCTGCGTTGTCTCAATAACAATATACTGCTACGCAAAATGTTGGTGAATACTACTGGAACTTGGAAGGCTAATTAACAGTTATACGTGGGGCTATGAGCTGATATACAGGCTGATGGGGAAAAGCAGAGATACGCAATTTCCATCCGAAAACAATATGTCCGGTGTTGGCCAGAAACTTGCAACGACTTTCTCCACTCAGTATCACTAACACAATATTGTTAAATGTTAGGTCCACAAAATTTTGTCGGCGCTGTCGTTCGTACAAATACCGCATCGGGAGACGGATTGCATTATATCCCATTAATCCTATTATTCGCAGAACAAGTCTCTGAAGAGTGAGTAAACACACATAACAATTGCGTAGGACAGTCGAATTCTTCTCTCAAGGCGACTTCAACAACATTCAGTCCTTATTTCGTGTCGTTCACGGGGACACACACATGACTTTCCTACGACTTCACTCGCGGTGTCGCACAGACGGACATGGAATCAAGATGCACGGACGTACGTACATACCCGTAAAAATATATGTAGCTTATTTCCATCGAATTGCATTAATTACAATACACAACATACGGACATTATGTGTACAATTGCGATGAACAGTACATGAAGAAGTCGCAGGCTTCGGCTTTTCTCCACTGACGAGTGCAACGCTCATACCAATGTAACCTTACACCAACGTTATAAATATTTGGTACATGTTGAAACTGTAAAAAGTTCTACGTAATCGAGATGAAACCATTGTATCTCCGTGATCGAATATTTGGAGAGGCAGTGTCCGATCAGAGAGATGGGGAAAGTGTCTTTGAACCGTCACATTATCTTGGTCTTAAAGATTGATAATCTATCAATCAATTACCGGGAATGAAAAACGAACCGCTCGCTCCACCCATGGGCGATAATATTAATTTCATGGCATTTACCCCTTTTTGAAAATGTAACACTTCGGATATTGGCCTTGGTTTTAGTATTTCATGACGTCAATTGCCGTGATCGTAAACTTAACCGCAATGGTAAACAGATAGAAGAGAGGGAGCTCTGTCTGATAGTATAACGGGAAACCTTGGAAACAAATCAGATATGAAAAACATTGTTGTGTTCGAACAAGGAACTTAAAACACCAATTCCCTTCTTAATTCTAGCAAATCTTCGGATGTTTATGACATTTAATACAGCCATGCAACTTATCTTTTAAAGATTTTGGGTACGATTAATTGATGGATATAATAATTAAGGGTCTGGCGTGACTTTATGAAGACTAAGTAAGGGTTGGCATACCAGACTGTCACGAGTAGGAATTTGATATAAGTCCTCAGTTTGTAGGACAAGGTCACTGGGATCGAGGGTTGAAGCTCTAGGGATGAACTAAGAGGTCGGGATCCATTAATATTTAGTTTAGGTTTTAGGCCGATCTTGTGTGCCTGTCTTGTGTCACTTGGGTCCCATTCTCGATATTATACCCTCACAACTTAGTTAATTGTTTTAATTTTAATCATGGCAATATTGATGTATAACGCAATGAATAGTACGGTTGACGTGTGAAAAGCACTTCACTGACTGCAAAAGTTTTGGCGACGGTGGAAGATGCGTGATAGGGGATCATGTTCATGTGGACATGCAATGGCGTAGCCATATGGGGGGTAGCAGATCGAAAATTGGGGATGTGATGGATGATGTTGGAATGTACTTTGACACTCACATGATTTCTACATTCACCCAACACTTGCGTTTGCGTCAGGCCTACACATCCATGGCCAACTTGCTGCGCCTGATTACGTGTACTTACTGAGCATAATGCCATAGAGCTGGGTGTTCGATCAAACTCTCCGCGAGGCAATCTGTTATAATACATAAGCCTACGTGTAAAAAGAGCCATGGACAACGGCAGGGATGAGACGCAACCCCCTGGATTGCCCTCTTGTCTTGTTATTGCTTTTACGCTTGACTTGATTGAACCCAGGCCCGTATAGCCAGCGAGGGCGGGGGTCGGAGCGTTCGAACGACCCACCCCAACTTGAGGGAGGTCCATATTTCCAGCCCTGTGTTTGAAGGGTGCTATGAAATATTTTTATCTTGACATATTGAGGCCGAATTTCCCTTCACCTTGAGCAGGAAGATAAAAACTTTCTTCTTATGTCGTTAAATGTATTCTGTCGGTCCAAAGAACCTCACATCCGGTGCGAATAGTCAATAATGACATGTTGGAGTGAAACCGCTGTCGTCGCGCAGTACAGCAACAGTTCAGACATATAGATTTATTGTGTAACTGTGCCTTGTAAACAACGTGCTGCCTCTTTTAACTCTTAGATAGTCACCATTTCTTATTGAAATATCCAACTTTCATGATCAGATGGTCTTATGAGAACTCGTCGCGGGGGGATTTCACTGCATCCTTTAAAAGATGGCCTGTAAACGCAATTCACATGGATATTGGAGTGTGTAATTCTGCAACACATGCTAGTTGTGCTCTCTGGACTACATTTAATGCAGGCTGTCACTATGTACTTTAAGATATGTTTTTTTTTTAACCTTTATGAGAAATTTAACCATGCAGGTTCACTGCATGATCATTCTTATTGTTAACTACCTGGTGCTTAACATTGTTTCAATGGAACGACATTTGCTTTGAAAAGGTTTACATCAAAATCAGTACAGTATACTCTGCAGCATGACTATTTGCCAGTACATGTGTGTTATACTACTACCAGATTACATGTATGATTTTCTTTCTCAAAAGGGGTGTACTGTGTGGAATTCCTTGGGGGAAAGGACTCTTTTGTGTTCAAAAGTCCTCTACAATGCTCCAGATTGCAGGAGACCTGCAGATTTCAAAATTTTCCTCGAGGGGAGCATGCCCCGGACCCCTAGCAACTACATGCTCACGGCACAAGCCAGGCTCTTCCGTATTTGGAAAAACGTCCGCATTTTGGAAAAAAGACCTACCCCTCCACATTGGCTGGCTACTGGCCTGGATCACATGCATTAGATAATACAATTAGCTAAGCAATTGTGGTCGATTAGATTATCTACATGCAGAGAAAAGTACACTGCCCACATTTATATAAACCTGACTTTAGTTTCTGAGGACAAAAGAGTTCACTTAGGCTTATCTGTGTAATAATGCCCTCTATACTAAATATAGACAAAGCATCAATCAAAAAGCTTCCTTTCATTCTGGTATGTGGTCTAGCGATAAATCATATCATGTGATCAGTTTCCATTCATGAGATACTGTGAATAGAACGTTTTCACAATTTGACCTCTCATGACTTCAAATGACCTTTGACCCTAT
>VJOZ01000327.1:0-10229 GCA_009801055.1 Stichopus horrens | reverse complement strand
CAAGCAAATTTGTATCTCTCTGCAGTTTTCCAAAGCAATGGTCCTGGATGTTTATAGCTCATATGTAAATAATTTTACTCATGCCATGGAAACAGCCAAGAAGTCTGCTGCACAAAAACCACGCTTCCAAGAATTTTTAGAGGTAAGTTTCTGCCTACTTCCAGATGGCATTTTTCGAAAACATAATGCTGTGACACCCAAGCGCAGTTCTTCCTTTTGTTGTAGATGTTTACATTCAGAGCCAAATTTGATACATTGAAATAAGGTTCTTTTATGATGCCGTTGGTGTAAATTAACTTGATGCTGTGCGTTAATAATGTCTTGTCTCAGTTATTAGCAAATCCTTACTGGTATTCCCCCATTTACTGAATGACCTTGGTGGAGCTCAAAGGTCAGATTAGGTCAGCATGCCATTTTATTTCAAGATTTCCATGTAAGGTCCATTCACACTCTTCCCTACCAAAATAAGTCAGTCAGGGTAGAAGGTTGTGCAGCCATTGCTATACTTTATTACACAATAGTCACCATTGGTATCCTTAATGAGGGTCACCATGCAATTTGGGCTCCCTCTGTTTGAATTTATCTCAATGTGAATGAGCATTTTTGTGTGTGGGTATGGAGCAAGTGAAATTTATATGCACACCATTATTTGCATGATATCTTCTCTAAAGTACATCATAGTGACTTGATTAACTAGGCTGGTACAACCCTCTTACTCTTTGTGGTGTGTGGGAGGGGGGGATGTTTAGAATGTCTGTCCCTCCTCATAGAGTGGGGGAATGTCTAATGGGGCACTCTGAAATAAATCACTGAATGAATCATTGAGGGTGCTTTTTGTCAAAAAGGGCACCATATTCAGAATTCTTCGCTTCGTGTCAGAATGCCCTCTTCTCACAGGTGGCATCAGATAAAGAGGAGAGAGGAAGCTGTTTGAGCATCTTCGGTCACATGACTACAAAGTTCAATAAATTGTGACCTCTTGTGTGATCATTGCAACATGTTGCTTTCAACATACGTACCTTTCTACATCTTTTCTAACTCCACAGAAACACCAAAGTTCCAGTAATGATCGATTAAGCTTATACGCCTTGATGTTGAAACCCATCCAGAGGTTTCCTCAATTTATTTGTTTACTTCAGGTAAGGGGCATTTTTATTTTCGAGAGAGATTATGCAGAGTGTTAGCAGCTTTAGATAATTTACAAAGGGCAAAAGTATGTTACTCTCACCCTTTGAGTTTTACTTCCTTCCACAGTTAAGCCTGTCGTTACAACATCAGCAAAGTCTTCATTAAATTGTTCGAGTTTGTCTCTTTCAAAACTTCTGTGTAACTGTTGCCAAATTTTGTTAGTATGTGCCTAGTTTGAGAGATTCTTAGCAGAAAGGTATGCCAGACATTTTTCAGCTAGAATATTATTTGGAGAATATCACTGATTAACTACTCAGTAGGTGAAGTACTACAGGGTAGCAACATTAGTAGAGGCAAAAGTGAATTATCAAAAGTATCAAACACCTTTTGACATTCATAATTGATTGCTTGAAGTGGTCATCATGGAACCTCGGATTGTTCTGGTTAAAGTAAAAATGGTTGTGATGTAAATTAGGGTGAATGTACCGTAATAAGCATGAGCCTGCCTAAAAAATTATAGGTCCAACACAACACAGATGAGAAAAACAAAAATGAACCGTGTGCACATTAGATTCAGAATACTGACCTAATCCCAAACCCTCTATGCTTAACCTAAATGCTGATGTGGTTACAGAAATATTCTTGCCCGAATTTGCTTCATTTGGTTTTCACAGGTGACAAAATGGTATTTTTATTCGTTTTTCAGAAATATAAACATGTATGCATGTTACTTTTGTAATTGTTTGTAAATTTATTTGGTTAATCTCTTTTTGTGTCAAAACTGCACTGCACTGTATCTCTGTTTGAGGAAATAGCTCAAAGCACATTTACTTGTACACTTCAAGGAACCGTTGTGCTGTTGTCATGGGAATCCTCTGGAAAATTTCCTCTCAGGTCGGTGGCTCACAGACAATGGTTTAACAAACCGACTGAGGTTAAATATATGCGATGTCTCAGTCCTCTTCACATTTTCATCAGGAAGCTTCTGTCTCGACTCGTGAACTGAGTTGACACTAACTTTTTATTTTTGCAGTCAACACACATCGTGGATTTTCTCCCAAAATAGCAGCCATCAGCAAGTCCCATGTGTTTCAGATGCATACATTTCAAATTGAATTGTATTCCAGTTGCTACAGACCTGCCACAATTTCTTGAAATATACCTCGCAGTTCGATGAATGGCTTTTATCCCGAGGATCAATCCCATTTGGAATTTGACGATAAATCTACGGTATAAACACGTCAGAGGCATGTGATGTGTTAGTTCCTCTCACTTTCAGAATCAGAGGGTTGGTATCGATTCACATTGTTTTTCATTAAGTTTTGTGTTCTTCTTGTGTTGTTTGTTTATATCAGGACCTTCTTAAAAGGACAGCTTTGAACCATCCAGACAGAATGCCTCTGCAACTTGCCCTCACCAAACTAGAGACGCTGGCGGGGGTCCTCAACGAACGTAAAAGACAGAGTGAACAACGCCATGCTGTCAAGCATCTTATTCGAAATATCAATGCCAAATTTTCTGTCAAGGTAAAACTCAAAGTTTGCTAAAAGAGTATCGTCTGATTTTCTGCTTGTGACCATGTCAGAAAAAATTTCAAGGTTTCAGGGAATAAACTCATGTCCCACAAGGTAGTGTTAATGGATTTCCTCACAGTGGCAGGCTTTGCCAAAATTTCAAATGTATTATTTCTTTTGGTGCAATTTTGTGGAATGTTCCCTATTTTCATGAACTTCATCATCTTAACATCAATTACATCAAATCAACACAAATTAATCAAAGGATGCTTGTCAAAAAATAAGCAAAAAATTTTTGAAAATAAACACTCTCTAAGTTGTTAGAAAGCAATATGCCTGACAAAATTTGAAATTCAGTGACATACTTTGCTGTTAAAGTGACAGATAAAATCAGTGTATAAACATCTTTGCACACAGCTTGGTGGCCATATTCTTAAACGTCACCACAGTCATGTAATGGGGGGTGTCTGAGCATGTGGTTACTGGAAGTCAATTTTGAAGACCTTTACAAGTATCCTTAAAATTCATTTTAGTCAAGTCTCACTGTCTACATATTATTGCCATCCATGACTGGAAAAAGGGTGGTATGGTACTAAGATTCGCTGGAAGCTGCCCTCTCATTCACAAAAATCTCAGAAACTTTTTATGTAGGAACACAAACACTCTTAGAAACCCACAGACACGATACAGATGCTTGCTACACAGCAAATTCTATTTGGAAGACAAACTACCATTTCCTGTGAAGAATTTCAGCTTTGTTTCTACCATCCTCAGATTCTCTCCTCTAGTCACTGTATATTCCAGGATCTTTGATTCCATTCTTTTCCCTGGTTACTCCCTGGTTGCTCCCTGGTTGCTCCCTGGTTACTCAGGAATATTAGCCATTAAACAAAAGATGTTAACACTCTTAGGTCAGGCTTGTGGTGAATATCCCTATTACTGTTCTATTGGGTTTCAGACTCTGTATGCTAAGTTGAGTATTGTGAGTGCTTTGTTAGCCCTATTTGCTATTGCTACATCTTATCTTTGGGAGGATAGTAGCAGCTATAATTTCCTACCTGATTTTAAGTTCTTTTCATCTTTTTACATCACTTGTATATTAATTTTGGTCTTTCAGATGGGCAACGACAGCCAAAGATGGTTAGTGAGGCAGGATGATGTGCTTCAAACGGTAAGTATTTCCCCTCTGGCACACACCTGGAATAATTGAATAATCTTGTTATGGGTGTTAAAAAAAAAAATTCATCTTTCCTCGGGTTTAATGCTTAGTCTTGGTGGAACTTTGATGAGCATCATTGCATGTTTGCGAAAAAAAAGAAAAGAAAAAAGAGAACTTGTTGCTTTCTGGGATTCTGACATGTTTTACAGCATTGTTCATAATGTTGGATATGTTTTCAACCATGCCAACGCAGATTATATTAGCTGTTTACTGCACACACACACATACCCTGACACACACACACACACAAATCTCAGCTCTATATGATATTGCATGAGAAACTTTTCTGGTTGGAATACCATGGTAAATACCCAAAGGATTGAGCCATTGTAAACCACCATTTTGAACTTGCATGTTTAGCAGTCCATTTTCCATCGAGCCAAACGTTCGGTCTAAATTCCAATTATCTCTTGTGAGAAAGAAAAATACCTACCTGTAAATAATTGTCTTTTTTGTATCAGTCTCTGTTTGACGGATTTTGAAAAATGAGTGGTAATCCTTAGTAGAATATTTGAATAAAAAAAAAAAAATGAAAAACTGAAGTTACACTATTTCTAATCATCTGTTTCCAGGAAAATTTAATTTTCATTACATTATGTCAGCACAAGAGCTGTTTACATAGCAGTCTTAAAATTGAATTTATGTCTGCTTTATTAAATTTGTGCTCTCATTCAAATTTGGACTTGGTTTGATTCAAGTTGATGATTGTCTCTCAAAACTTGGGATACAATTGAGAGAGGTAAAATTTGAAAGGGGGGAATGTTCTAGCAATAAATTCTTTTTTATTCACGAAACGATCTTGTATCATCTTGGGTTTTACCAAACGTAATCCTAGTCCGAAGGACTTATTGAAGGAAAGGAGATCCACAGTAATAGTATTTTTTTTCTGTAAGGATTGTAAGTGAATGTATGATTTGTTAAAAGGGCACTAGAAACATCAATGGAGTTGCATTCTGTGAAACTCGTGAAATTTTTTCATGGGTGCAATTTGTAAACTTACTAGTGCTTTTAAATACGAAGTAAATCAATGACTTCCAGTGTTAAATATCTCGTAATATCTCCATCGTAACACAAACAAATGTAAGAGCTGTAAAAAAGTTTTAAAAAAAAATGGTAATGTGAGGAAGTTCCAGAATGTTTGTTTTCCTCGCCATACAATATTTCAGCCCTAATTTCAAATTGGTTAATTGCTGCTGTTGAGCTTAGAAACTTGGAGAAACATGCATGTCTTATGTTTTACTGTACACTTTATTTACATAAATACATATTTTTATGATTTTGTTTAATTTGTTTACTTTTGCTGTCCTCTGCTATATTCCAAATCAGGACGACGTAAGTTAGACCCTAATCGTCTCACGATTATTTCTCCTCTTTTAATTTTTCCCGTTTTTCACTCTCCTTTTTCTAAGTTTGATGTTGCTGGTCACATTGGCATCCACTCTCCTGTGATGGAGCCACCTTCCAAAATGTAACCATTGATGATGATTACAGTCAACCAAGTCAATTCTTGTTTCTAATTGATCAAGTTTCACTGGTTTTTCATCAATTGTTTCTGTTCTCTGATCATCTCACACCTTTCAAATTTTGTTTAACATCTTTGCCATCAAGTTTGATGTTTTTCTTCTTTCTTTGTGGGTTTCAAATTCACTGACCCATTTGTTAAGAGGGATGTTAGTTTAATGTGTTTCTTCTTTCATCATGGGTGTGAAATTCTTGACCCATTTGTTTAAAGGGATGTTACTTTGATGTTTATCTTCTTGCTTTTTAGGTGTCACAACTCCTGACCCATTATTTATAAGAGGGATGTTAGTTTAGTGTATTTCTTGTTTCATTGTGGGTATCAAGCTCTTGCCCATTAGTAAAGAGGGATGCTAGTTTACTGTATTTTTTGTTACATCATGGGTGTCAAACTCTTGACCCTCAAGTAATAAGATTAATGATGTGATGTTAGTTTGGTATATTTCTTTTTTTGTTTTGGGCATCAAACTCATTCAGTAGACACATTCATTAGTTTAGAGGGATTAGGGTTTTCATGTGAAAGAGATATGTTAGACACACCTAACTTTAACTAAGAGATGATGGGACTAATAACATGATGTGGATGGTAACTGTCAATGTGGTGAACAAGATGTTGCTTTGTAAGGTTTTCTCTGTAAATAGTGCTGGATGAGGTTGGAGGTGTTCGTCTGAGTAAGATTCGTGAGTTCATGATAGCTTTGAGAAAGGCAAAATGTAGATGTGTTTCTTTACATTATGCATTTCATGTGTGTTGAAAATGTCCCCACATGTGTTGCAACATAGCACATTCCTTGTATTTACTAAATGGTCTAAAACTTTTGGAAAATAGCAAAAAGTTAATACTACCATAAAATAAATTTGAAGCCTTACTAAAGCACTTTTATTTTTGCATTCTTCCAGTTACTTGGTGCAGTCACTGCATGACATGAAGCATTTTTTCAGTTGCATATTTTGAAGACTCTTCATTGTCACATGTGACTGTCATTGTCAAACTACCCCCTCCCCCACATTTCAGTTCCAGGGCAGAATGTGCCATATAATGTTTTTCTAAGCCTTCAAAAATTGATAATGTATTTTCTAGTCAAGACTCCACCTTTGACCTCCTTTATGCAGTTTTGTGCTTGTTCAACAGTTACCTTTCCGTTGCATTTTTGCCTGAGCTGGAGTTATATTCCGCCGTACTCATAGGTAGTGTTGTATATCAACACTAGTAGGTACTTAAGTGTAGAAAATTTCATTAATATGCAGTACTATCCAAGAACTTAATCATGAAGCTTAAACACGACCAATTAGACAAAAGTTTCTCAGAGGTACCTATCTATGTAATTTCTTCCAATTTACAAAAATTAGGAAAAAAGTAACAAAAATCTGTTACTTGTAAGTACCATGAAGAAGTCTTGTTTGTAATATCAACTCCCCACTGAATGGCTCCCTTATAAAGTTATTTAAGAGGATACAACAAATTTTCCTTCAGTTTAAAACAAGTAACTTTAGGTTTAAGTCAAACAATTTGACAGTAGTGGAGTTGTGCTGCGCTAAAATTGATAGCACAGGACTTTTGAGCACACTCCATCCTTCCTGAGTGATGGGATGCTTTGTATTGTATCCCCAGAGAAGACACACACACACACACAAAAACTATTTACTTTTCAGCGATATTTCTAGTAGCTGAACCCACTGATGTAAGCCCATATTTTACTTAATTGTAGTGATCATTTGTCAGTCCGGATTCTGAAGAGAATTATTCTTATTGGAGTAGAGCTGACGATAGAAAAAATGCCATCTTTCGCAAAATTTATTTTCCCTCTTATAGCATTCAGAGTTAATATTCAATTGGATGCTTGATGCATAAGTTTGCAAATTTCGCTGAGACTGTGAAGTTTGAACAAGGTCAGAATGGATGCTTTGTTAAATACGTTTCATCTAAAGATATTCTTAACTTCGAGGAGATACCACTTTTATGAAATAAATTCGGTCTCTGACAAATCATATCTCTTCTTTCATTTCAGAATACCAAAAAATTCCCAAACCGTAAGTAGGATCATTGTCCCAGTATCACCTGATAACCCGACTGGCCAAATTTTAACAACACATAGAAAAGAGGAAAGGAAAAAAAACAGAGAAACTGGCAACTGAGAACAATTTCAAGTTAATGGCCGACAATGTGAAGGAATAAACAACAGACCAGCAGAATGGCATTGTGTTGTTGGGGGCAACAGAAACTAACAAAAACCCACAAACACGCAACAACAACAACAATATGGGATGTATTGAAATACAAACGAAAGTAAAACAGACGATTCTGCTTCTAAAAGCTCTAAACGCTTCTAAAAACTCCCTTAAAAATCAACTAGAATATTACACGTATAAAAGCTGAGGAAGAGAACAAGAGGTGCCATATGTGACCAGATGCGTTCGCATTCTCTTCCAATGTGAGTGCTTAAGAATCAATCACCATTTGATGGTACTGTGTCTCCCTCAGTAGTAACATATAGTGGTCGGGGTGACATAGCCATGATATGGATCTGTCTTACCATTCATACTGTGGCAAGTAAGCTGAACTTTCAAAGCCCAAGGGCCCCATTTTTTGGTAACAAATGGAAAAAGAAGAACTACAAGAAAGAAATAGAGACTGCAGTTACAGGTAGAATGGGAACACACTGGCAAAGACAGAATGAAGAAAAAAGTCAAATCGAAGTATATTCTTAAACATTTAGGCGATATGTTTAAATGTTAAAAAACAAATAAACCAAAAGATACTCTTTAGGAGATCATTTGGAGAAGTGGGTATTTTATTTTTTATTTAATTTGCTGTTCCAATGGGCAGTGAATTCCCCAGGGTTGCGTCACACGAAAGCGTTACATCGAAAAGAGCTCACGACAAACATGTATAAATCGTACATTTACCTTTGCTTTTCATTACAAATAGGAATGTTCCTGGTGGTGAAAGATTTATGGCCATTTTAATGACTTATAACTAGATCGTCAAATCTTGTCAAAACAATAACAAAAGAAGTAAAAACAGGATAGTTGTCATGCAAGTCTGTAAAAAACCGTCTAATATGACATTAAAACTTTGAACTCATCACAAATAAAACTCTTCGCTTTTTATCATACCCTTCCTTCATTTTACAACATTCATATTACTGCCTGCAAAATAAAAGTTTTATTTCTTAAATGCCTGGCCCTTTCATAAACAGTAAAGAAAAACTAAATAACAAAAATACTCGGATGCACCCGGCACGTACCTCACTTAAAAGATTACCATCACTTTTAGCTACCAAGTATAGTTCAAAAGTTGTTTTCGTTTGTAACGATTCTTCTGTTTCTGTCTGTTATGAACCATAATTTTACAATTGCAAAAGTATACCGTTTATTTTTTTTCGCCATTTACCAAATAACTGAAGCAGACTGACCTCTCTTTCCCACTTGCTTTTGCTTTTTACCACTGGGGACTTGTCAATCTGATTATAGACGTACAATCAATTCCGAAGCTTCTTGAAAGGCGCTCGTCTCTAACTATTCACAATCATATCAACATCAAATCATTAACCATTTCACAAAACCCATGCATCATCGTGTCTCCTTTCATCCATGGAGCACTTACGTTTCACCTCATGTGAAACTGCGCATGTCAACACCTAAAATCCACAAGAGTGGTGTTCGTTTAGAGACAAGTGATCTAAAAAAAAATTATCCTCCACGACAGCGAACCATTTAATTTATTGCCCTCTGTTACTGAGATCGTTCATAACAAAACGACGGTTTCTAGAAAATTTGGATTCAAGGATTTACCCTCATCATGCATAGAGAAGAATTGTTATTGACCTACGTTTCTTTGGATTTTTTTTCTCTTCAGCTGATGGAGACAAGAACTTCAATTTAACCACCAACCCTCCTGGAGAGGCAGTACAAGAAACAAAAATGGCCGAGGCTTGATCACCGCAAAGAGAGATCAGCTCTCTCTCTTTGTTGTCATTTTACTTAAAAGAATGGTCCAACCACAAATGTAGTGTTGATATGTTCCAGAGTTTAAGTAAATCTGACCATTATAGTGAAACTTCCATTCAGTTTTCATTTTTGGTTCTCGAGATACTAGCAAACTGAAGTTGCCACACTTGTTACCAAAAGTTATCTTGAAGCAAGTAGGAGTTTCTGCTCACATTGGTAAAACATTTAATGTATTTCTTTAAACTTTACCCCAAATTGTGCTTCAGTAACTAGCGATATCACAATTCATAATTTGAATGTGCAGTATGAGGGTATGGAAGTTTTGTGACCTAAACACAACCAGTATACTGAAGCAGACTATGCACCCATTTATTTCAAGGTCAATGCAACAAATTCAATAATAAAGAAAACAAAAGACTGTTCATCAATGTGAGGAAATGACGTCAGTCCTGCTTGTATCAATTTCACAGTTGGTAGCAAATGTTTTAGCTTCAACTGATAATATCTGGAGAGCCAAACATGGTAACTAAATGGAAGTTTCACCAGAATGGTTAGATAAACTTACTCTTACAAATATCAAAGCTAAATTTTTGACGGACGATCCTTTTCAAGTCGACTAGCCTACTATTTCCTTCAGTTCATAAGAGAAGCAATTTAACTCAAGTGACAACAGTCCATATATACCGTATGTACTTTGTAGCTATCCCAATCATCTACTGTAAGTTCTATAACTATAACCGTGAGCGAAAAGTTTGCTTACAAAGATTGATAAACATTAGGTATACATCCACTGCAAAACCCCATAAGAGTGCACGAGATCTTAAAAAATTGAAGTGCCCAATTTTCTTCTTTACTTCTTTCTTCTGTTAGAATTGTGGCTAAAATTTAAAAGGATCGTC
>VJOZ01000312.1:0-13160 GCA_009801055.1 Stichopus horrens | reverse complement strand
CACAAAGAAAGGTACCCTTTACTGCATAGAATGCAATCCCTGGTGCCAGCGCCAGCTGGACTTCCAGAAAGGAGTAACATATTATCAATATTTTGGTGTAATTCATTTGAAATTTTGTCCTCCACAGATGAGCGGTTGAATGTTCCTACAGTGTGTGTGGTAGTGGAGGGTGGACCCAACACTATCCTTACCGTCTATGAGGCCATCAAAAACGGTACCCCCTCATTGATCATCGGGGGATCGGGCAGAGCTGCTGACATTTTAGCATTTGCATTCATGAAAGCTGGGATTGTGACAAATGAAGTTTGGGGACAGGATGGAACGACCCAAGAAGAGTAAGTAGCATACGTTGGCAACTTTGTTGCTGGTGGCCTTCTTGTGAGAATGGTAGGATTGAGAAAAGAGAACAGACACACAAAAATTGAAGGTACCAACAGGGCTAAGGGAAGCTGTGTAAAAGTTGTTGGAATAATTGATATTTTATTGGATAATCCAACTACGCCCAACCACAAATTACTTGACTTTGGTTGATACGATGAAGTCGAAATCAATAAAATTCTTTTGCTTGTCACTGAAGCTAATGTAAATGATCATTTTTTTAGTTAATACAACTAGTGTACTGCTGTAATCTAGAGGTAGGTAAGTCATTCCTATGCAAGCGTTCAAAACTGTGATACTTTTGCAGGGACACCACCATCAGCGAGACGATTACAGTGAAGCTAGCTGAAATGCTGAAGAATGCGTTTGGAGAGAAAGATGTTGACATTCATCTAAAGCGCATCAAGGAGTGCATACAACAACCTCACCTGGTCAATGTTTATGAGTTGAAGGGAGGCCACATCGATGGCAGTGAGATCGACAGTGCCATCTTGCATGCTTTGCTGAAAGGTAAGGCACAGGAGAAGAAAACAAGCCCCCCAGCTCAATGAAACATTCGTTTTTTCCACTTCAGAACATAGACCCCTGAAATTGTACAACCTTGGTTGATGTCTTTTTCTGAAAGGAACAGATTGAGGGGTGGAAGGTTTCTTTTGGAGGATATCCCACAACTGATGACCAACAATTTCAGAATACGTTTGCTTGCTTTTGATATTCACCATTCACTGATATGCCATATAGACTCAAACATGTAGTTTTCCTTTTGTGTCTTTACTAAGTGAAACATACATTAGTTAGAAACAATGGATGAATTGAAAATGTTCTTCACTTTTTGTTGCAGTGTGCAGATTTGTCGGGCATTGTTTTTTCCTGTTCAGTGTGAGAAGTTTTGTTCTCTGCCAATTAGAGTTTCACTTTCATTTCCTTGAGAGACAAAAATGAAGTGCTTTGTCTGCAATTATCGTAATGATCGAAAGAAGCTGTATTTAGTTTTGAACAAAACAATTTTTTTCAGTCCAAAGGTGCTGTATTAAGGATCATGTATTCTCAACAGTGTTGTGAAACTCAGCTTGCATATTTTGCTTTGCCTCACGTGTTCTTTGTAAGTTATAACACATTTAACTATTGAGGGAAATCTTGTCCAATTTTCCATCTCTTCATTAAAATCTGGAATGATCTGTTAACTTTGAATAGTCCCCTCGCTTAAAGATTGTATTGTTACCTTCCCATCTAGATTAGGTTAGCATGGTACAACAAACCCTGTTTTCTTTAGTAGACTGTAATATTTGAAAAATGATTTCAGTATCGTCATGGCTATTCTTAAGTACAATCTCTGTGACATTAGTTCTTTCATTTGTTTGGATTGAATGAAATGGGGCATACTTTAAGGTGACACTGTGCAGATTTATTTCATCATTGCAAGGAAATCTCAGATGCCAATGTCGGTAAAAGATTAACTTTGAGGATAAGTGAGAATGGGGTAGATGTAGGGAGAGATAAAAAAACTAGTCTTTGAAATAATTAATAAATCTGTTGATGGTTACATTATCATACAGCAAATAAGGGCAATGTAATCGATCAACTGCAGCTGGCCTTGGTGTGGAACAGAGTTGATGTCGCTCAGAGGGAAATTTTCACTGACGGCAGGGACTGGAAGGTTTGTCCTTAAGGATGAGGAGGGTATGGTGACTGTACAGACGATTTAACATCTCCTTCTGTGCAGTTTTACTCCACATAAGCCATAACAATCCATCCTGTGGATTTAATGGATAGAAACTGAACCCAGTAACGTAGGCAAATTTAGGCTCAAAATCAACAGAAGATACAGTTTTGCTTCAAAAGTTTTCCCAGATGTGAGTACCACCCTCAAATCCAATTCAAACTGTTTTCTGTTGATTAAGGCATGTTTTGGGGCAAACTTTCAACGGCTTGGTCAGTTTGTAGTCAAAATCTTTTGCAGGGTAAAATATGGTAAATATTTCTATTTAATTTGGAGTAAGACCACAGAAAAGAACGTTTAATCTGCTTGCAAGTATCCATCCCCCCTACTTTCTTCCTTAAAGTAAAGATGTGTGTGTTGGTTAAAACTGTATAGTATGAATATAACCGGATTGTGATTATTCTCTTTTATGCTTGTGCATGTAGGTTAAGTCAGAGATTGGATATCCACTTGCAAGTAAAGATGTAAGTGTGTGGGTCAAATAGAGCATGGATATCCTCTTTCTTCCTTGTGTATGTGGTTTACGTCAAAGAGTGGATATCCACCTTCAAGTAAAGATGTATGTGTGTTTGTTGTGTGTGTGTGTGGGTCAAATTAAAGAGTATGAATATCCTCTTTCATGCTTGTGTATGTGGGTTAAGTCAGAGCATGACTATCCTCATTCAAGTAAAGATGACTTTGTGTTGTGACTGTTGTCTGAGAAGGGATATCCACCCTTATTGTGTTGATGTATGTGTGTGGATCAAAAATCAGGAGTGTGGAATGTTCAAGAACTGACACATTTAAGTGACAAGTAAGACAGAATTCAGAGCAGGGGTTTACATTGCAGTAGCATATCATGTGGCAAAAGGCACTGCATTATACTCTCACAAAGGTTTATATTAAACCCCACCTCTAGGGGATAATGCGCCAGAGTGTAGGCGTGCTTATTGCAGGGTAAGAAATATTTTCTGGTTTGCTTGATCACTTTCTAGATTGCGGAAGTCAAATATTTTGGTGGTGGATTTAATACGAAAAGAGATAAACTTTTCTCCTACCCAAAGTAATGAAGGTGAAAAGTTTCATGGAGTGTTTCAATGTTATCGTGCATTCAAGGTGTTGAAATCCACGAAATAAAGAGTGTATTGAATGGTCTGTTATATTATAGAAATTTCATTGACAAAAATGTAATGTAGTTGCAGTGATCAGGCATTGTTTGTTCATCATGTCTGGTCACTGAACTTATTTGGGACAAAAGCCTTCTTGCTATTTAACTTGTTAACATTAGGGTCAATATGCTATACCTTGGAAGTTGCCTGATTAAGCATTCGTAATGCCTCTACCAGATTTCTTGATGTCAAAACAATTGATTTTTTTTTTTGTCTTGGGACATTACAAATTTTTCGTATTGAGAGACTTGTGTTTTAGCCTGATTTTTGTGCTGTAGACTTCTCTTGATTTTTCTTTTTACAATGACCACAGAAAGGTGTCTTGAATAACTCTGTGAGGTACGCCATAGAGCATAACCTGACCTCGTTTTTAGACCTCTTCATGGACAACGGTGTCAGCATGAAAGATTACCTGACTGAGAATGAACTGACAATCCTGTATAACAAGGTGAGTATACATTAACCTTGCTGGCTGCAGAATCATACAACAACAGGTGACAAATAAGATGGACAAACCCATTTCAAATCATTTAATTCAAAAGATTTGACCCTGGAAAGACCTTGGTTAGGTGTTTTTAGTAACCCATGCAATTACTGAAAGACCTGCATTGAACATCCTCCCCCTTCCACCTGTGGACAATCATGTTTTTGTACCATTGGAAGTAACTGTCCTGAAACTGCTTTGTAGAAATTTCAAAGTAAGTGTACTATCACTGAATATCGGACAACATTGCTGAGGACATACAAGGCTGCTGCTATGTGGTAAATTGCTCCCTCGAGAGCAAGTGAGAAAATGGAAATTTTGCCCCAGGGTGTCACCACAATTTAGACCTTTAGGTGAACAACTAAAAGTTGTGGCCAATGTTGTTGTGATTGTAAAATACATTAAACAATTTGCAGGAAAGCTAGAAAACATTCCTGGAGTCTTTTCGCTGAAAATGCTCTCCTAAAATTCTGCTTTGCACGGTCAATTTGCAACAAAAAATAACCTTTTTTCCTCCTTCACTACCATGATGTGTTTCACACTTGCACAGTTGTTTACGTTGTGCCTATTGTGAAATACTAGATGTCTTGTGTCATGAAAACCACAGAAAAAAAAAATTTAGATCTACTCTTCCTTAAATTAAATTGCAACATATCTGAGCTCTCTGTTGAATGTACATGGCAAGAAAAACAGAAAAAGGTGGCAGGCAGTCAGTGTTTGGTTGAAATGCCCTTTTCTTGGATATCTTGGGAAAGACAGGTTTCTTTTAAATTCCCATCTGTTATTATTCTTTGATTTTCACAGATCAAACAGTCCACTCTTCTGTATGAACTACTCTTCAAACAGAACAAACTGGTAGGTCGAACTTCCCATCATTCAGGACCTTTTGTTTGACTTGCCCTTAACTTTTGATAACCCATCGACTGTGGCTTTACATCTGTTTTTTTGTCTTTGTAATTAACAAATATGTGTGTCCTAAACTTTCCCTGTCTGGTGTAACAAACTTGTTCAATCCGTCTTTTTCTGTTAATCATCATGCGACCCAGCCTCTGAGCCGTAATTAAACTTGGGCCATTCAGAGTGCATAAAGTTCTTGATTGGGTTGATGTTTTGTCTTTGTTCCTTTTTTCCCCTCCATTTAGTGATGGCTGATGATGATACTTTGTATCTTAGCCATTGCTTGACTACAGCAAACTAAATAAAAAGTCACAGGAACACCCATCTTGTATTACCAACTCTGACCACTGCATGAATTTTTTTGTACCTCATAGTTGATGGTGGTGATGATGAATCATGACAATCCGCATCGTAACCAATCTGTGGCTACAGTGAACTACGTCAAAACCAAACAATCACAGGACCACTCAGCTTGTATATTGCCAACTGTGGCAAGTTAACGATCATTTACGCATTAAAGGAGAAGAATGGCGAATACTACGTTTTCAACATGATGTTATAGGAGTGTTTAATGGTGACGTTAGACAATGTTCAACTACCATGGCTCAGTTACATTTCTCTTCTTTGTTTGTTTAGTCCTTAGGTGAAGCCACTCTCTGGGATGTAGGTAAAGTCATTCAAGCTCTTACAATGGATACGTACACACCGCTCTATCTGACTGATGAGCACCGCTTTCGACAGCAGCCAATGGAGCCCATGGTTGAGGCCAACCAACCAGCGCACACATTTGAAAAAGGTGATGGAAGTAAGTCTGTCACTTTGCCTAAAAATTACGGTGCCGTGTAATCTGAAATCTTGAACTCGCCAAGTAATTTATCAAATGACATGAGATGACCAGATACTGGTCTTTCAATTGTGTGGATAATGGCATGTATTACCAAGTTGATCTCCTACAAGAAAATGGTTTCTGCCTTTACTGCTGTTGCAATCTAACATGACATCTCTTGTTCCAGTGGGAAAGATAGTCAAACTACCATAAACAAAGGGACTTTCATGGTCCCTAGGCCCAACAATTTGAACTTTGATACTTACAGCTGAACCCCGGTACCATCCAATACGTGAGCTGTTCCTCTACGCCATCCTCTTGAACCGCAAGGACATGGCACGGCTGCTCTGGGAGGAGATTGATGAGGCCATAGCAGCAGCTCTGACTGCTAGTAAGATACTGAAAGCCATGGCATCAAAAGTAGATGACATGGATCAAAAAGAGGGCATGCTAAGCCATGCAAAGTGAGTAGTTTCTTATTTAAATGGTAACAATTAAAATTATGTCCTATAGGCTAATCTATGGATACACAATGTGTCGCCTGTGATCCATTGCATCCATAAAATACCTCAGAAAGACAATCGAAGCGATGTAAAGAAGCCATATGTGTTTGTAAACTACAAAAAACTTTGTCGTAGTTGAGGGAGGATATACAGTACACGTCATAGATTTCCTGAGCCAGACAACTTTCATTAATTTTTGAGACCCCTTCTCAAAGTAGAATGTTTCTTTTGCATTTTGCTGTCCCCCTGTGCCTGCTGCAGTAAAATATGAAAAAGACCGCCGATCCCTCAGTTTAAGCTTTTTAGTTTGTGCCTTAAAAATCACGCTGCGTAATTGGTCTATACAGTAGAGACATGCTGATGCAAGAGATTCTTTGAGGACAGATGGACATACACGTCATAGACGCAATGGACATCTGTCACCTGCATCTGCTGTGATTGAATTTCTTTCTCCTTTTAAGTATTTCTTTGAGTTTTCTTGATGCATTGCTGGAGTAGTTCAGTTCCTGAAATTTCTAGAAACTTTTCCAAAACTTCCGTTTGAGGTCATCTATTACGTGGTGGATGAAATTACAAGCACTAGCGAAAGTCTTTCATAGCTTAAACCAGCATCCTAGGCTTATTAGTCCTCATTGTAACTGCAGGTTTGATAGCACTTTTTGCAGCATATAGACTGTCACTTTTGAAGGTGTCGTCGTACGTGATTGGTTTATCAGTCTTGCAAAGTAAGTCTCCAAATCCTTTATCACTTCATTTTTGTTCAGTAACTGCTGAATTAAAAGCTTAATTCAAAAAATTACGAAGATGTTTTTCTTCTCTGATTTCATCCCCCTCTCCTGCCCCTCTTGTCCCACCCTTTGACAGTACCTACGAGGACCTGGCGATCGGTGTCCTCAATGAATGTCATGACCAGGAAGAGGATCGCACCCTCATCATGATGATCCGCAATCTCCAAAACTGGGGAAACATGACCTGTCTGACGTTGGCCGTGCAAGCAGAGAATCGCAAATTCATCGGACAGACTCCCGTCCAGAACCTTCTAACACAGATCTGGCACGGCAAGATATCGGATGAGAACAACTACTGGAAGGTTAGTTTACCTTTTACACTGCAGGCAAAAGCGAAACATTGTGTGTTTTGTTTTCATCTCTTCAAAAATTTCCGAAATTAAAATTCAATCGACCATTCCTAGATACACTTGGCTAGGAATATTGGGTTACCTCTGCTTTTATGGATAGTGTACAGTAGCTTCTTGAGATGTCTCTCACTCATAAAATTGGTCACATGGTATCATCTTTCTGTTTGTGAGCTTGATCAATATGTTTAAAGGACACCTTTGGAATGTGAGGATCTCTGGTGAGTAGCACTTTACTGCCTCTAGTCAAATTGTAGCAAGGTACAATTTTGGAGCAGATTCAACTTAAATGGTTATTGAGATAGCTTGTCCTTTTGGAACAGAAGGTGGGGGAGGGGCAGGATTGGGATGGGTGGGGCAGCAGCAAATCAGTTTGGTGGTCTCAGTTTCTGCAAAGTCTTAACGGTCATATCTTCTCCGACAGCTGTGGCTTTGCATGTTCTGTCCTCCGGCCGTCAACCTCACGGTTTGGTTTAGGGAAGATGAGAGATCAAGACCAGATCAGCATCATCACCACCACCAACCTGCGGTGTTGGAAAATCAAGCGATGGACGTAAGTAATAGACCCATGCAACAATCCTGGACCTTCCCTTCCCCGCCTGCTTCCTCCACTCCCCACTCCGTTCATGCCTTTTCGATCCATTCAACCATTTAGTTCTCTAATATGCACTGATGCACAGATTCATGGGTGGAGACGTGTGTGCTGTGTCTCTTTGTGCAGCTCCCCCCAGTCTTGAATTATTTGCAATCTGGCCTTGCGATTGGTTGATAAGATGTCATGTGACTCTTTGTTTCTATCCCAGATCAGTAACAATTACTTTTAGTATTCAGAAGTAAAACAACCAGTTGACTTGAGATTGTGGCTAGGGAGTACTAGCCAACCTCCAGCCTGCAGCGATCCTGTCGCCATGCAGCCATGATTCAACACTTAGGGCAAAGGGAAAAGACATTAGTAACAGTACTCTGCATCCACATCAGGTGGAAAAAAGTTCATCTATTGTTAGTGCTCTTCCGATGTTTAGAATGTACATGTCAGTGGGTCTTGAAAACCTCTCTGTGACTCTTCAAGACTAAGAAATGACTGTTGAATGTGCTTTGTATGGTGATATAATTAATAATGATTAACAAATTATAATTTAGATAAATTAATAAATTATAATTTGTATACATTACAATTGAAATAAATAATAATTCTCCAGGATGATGAAGTCTTTGCATATGTCTGGTTTTGTCCTGCACTAGTGAGGGCTATCACATTTCGTTGATTGACATCTGTTAACGTCGTGTTCACTAGGTAGGAATTTCAGTATACTGCCCCTGACCCCCCCTTATAAAAATATTCTAAGTGACAAGCAGGATAATTGTGGTTTTAAGATGTTTGATTTCCATGTGTCTGAGGCTGATACAATTGTCTGTTCATTCTATCCTGTGCAATTTGTGGCAAGTTTATATCACAGTAAAACTTGAAGCTGGTATGCCACAGTGTAAATATTTGCATTACAATGTGTGCACTTATTTTTGATAATGTATCATTTAGGGATAGTTTCACATTTCTCCATCATTTCAGGCTAACAATGCAGACAATAACATTGGCAACCACCACGTTGGCAATGGACAAGGACCAGAAATTGTGGAAGCGCAACCGTAAGTTTGATCGCACTTGTAACTGTATGGTATAAGTGTATCCTGAAATTCAAAGGTACCAGCTGGCCCTGTCATAAATTGGTGTTTACATTCACTTCAAGCTAAGAAAGGTGGCCTCTTTGCAAGTTTCTAGAAAGATAAACTCAAACTTGGCTTTCCATATCAGTGTGGCACCTTTGAAGTTCACAGATAATAGGAAGATTAAGCTGAACCAACTGTGGATTCTACATCTCTTAGGGTCCAACAAACAAGAGAAAAGTGGAAAAAGTCAAAGCATCAGTGCTGAAAGCAGCACCAGAACAGCAAATACATTTTACCACTTTCTGCATTTTTCATTATTTTAAAGGATTTTGGAACCCGGACATGAACTTTACAGGGATACTGCCGATGTCGATATCAGGGACAGTGGTCTGAGGCTGACATGGCGGCAGCGGGTTAAACTGTTCTACAATGCACCCATCATCAAATTTAGGTTCAATGTGGTGAGCGATACTGTTGTTCCTATCTTTTGGCAGTTGAACCGGTTGATTCTAACATCCATATTGTGGAGTCTGATTTAACATTAACTATATGTGTATTCGATTTCCTTCAACACTGAAGTCACATGTTGTGGTTTTTCACTTCCATTTCAGTGATTCATCGCCATTTTTTTTGTTTTATCATTCAATTTGCGTTCCTCGACGTTCGTCCGTCACTGACTTTGGTTTTACCCTCAATTATCCTCCCAAGCGTTCATCGACTCAGACTGTGTTTATCATTACATTTCCACAGTTGGCTTATTTTGCATTCCTGTTCCTGTTCAGTTACATCATCCTCACCGACTTCAACCAAACTGTCAAGTGGCAGGAATGGCTGCTTATTTGCTGGGTCGCGACTCTTTACGCCGAAGAGTTCAGACAGGTATTAACTGAACACTGGCTGTTTCACTTCATATATTTTGTTAAAAATATGCCCTCTCCTCATTTTGAGCTGGGGGGCATATGTCACTAGTGAAGAAAGGATACAGCAGATTTTTTTTTCAATATTTTTCTTGAAATGTGACAACTCAGAATCAGCCAACAAAATGTGTTGGTCTTAACCAGGGCTGTTGGTGCTTCAAAGTAAAAATCATAACTTGATTGTTCAGTGGTGGATCAACCAGTGTTTATTGACGGGAGGGATCATGCGAAATACATCTACGATAGCACCTATCTAATCAGATCTCCACTGTCAGTGCAATGACACAGCATGCGCTGAAATTTTTTGTTTGACTGAAAGGAGATCAGCGGCAATGATATCAAGAAGTCCATTTGAATTGTGTCTGAACATTTTCCATGTTTGCGCATTCTGTTTATTTACACCTCACCCCACCCTCTACAAGTAATTATATCACTGAAACATATGTTTTCAAGTGAATTTTATTTTGGGTTTCAAACAATGATTTTTTTTGGGGGGTGCACCCACACCCACACCATTTTGGTTCCACTAACTTCCTTGTCTATGTCTCTAGAGAGAACTGGATCCAAATATCTGACTTGATCCTTTTAGCTCAACATGTTGCCTCCATTTTTTTTTTTTCGATAGATTGCCCACGGTGAGAGTAAGAGTTGGAAGCACAGGTTTTACCATTGGATTTCAGACTTTTGGAACCAGGTTGACATCGCCACCCTGGTTCTGTTTGGGATTGGCCTGGCACTCCGTTTCTCAAAGGTCACCTTTCAAGCCGCCCGCATCGTGTTGGCGCTGGACCTGATGGTTTTCTACGTGAGGTTGCTGCAGAGCTTCTCTGTCAGCAAAAATCTAGGACCAAAACTCATCATGATTGCAAGAATGGTCAGTTTCTGTTTAAGATCGTCTTTAAATCGAAGTGTTTCATTGTTACAAGTCTTCATTTTGAGATGGACCAGCTGTCATCCTCTGGTAATATTTCTGTCTGTGATATTTTTGTTCTTTTTTGTTTAGTCTACTGGACGTTATGCAAATGTAGTTCATTTGCTACTGCCGTAGTGATTGTTGCCATCAGTTTGTGTCAACTGTTCCTTTACCTAAGAATACCAAGGAAGACAAAATCCAAAACAAGTTCATGTAATAGCGTTACATGTATTCCCTGAAGTCGGAGTTAGGTTTGAAGGAGGGAGAGTGGAACTGGGAGTTGGGTGTAAATTTAACCTCTATGCATGCCCAGATGTTTACTAATTAAAGGGCGTTAACAGTAACATCAGTCAATACTTCAAATAGGTTCCCCACAAGTGTATTTATCCACATTGGACAAAGTGACATTGCACAGAGAAAAATTGTTGCAAATGTTTGAAAACCAACTCTGTAGCCATTTGAACCATTCAGAGAAGTAACTCCCATATTGTGGCTTCTGCTCTGAGGACTTGACACCCCTCGACTGAACGACCTGTTGGACCATTTCTGCCCCCATCTCAAAGGATTGCTCGAATATGATCCCACTGGGCACACGTTGGCGAAAAGTTGAGATGCAAACACACCACCACTGTCTCCTCAACCTCTTTCACAGATGGTAGACCTTCTATTCTTTGTTTGCATCCTGGCGGTGTTCCTCATCGGATACGGGATTGCCTCTCAGGCCATCATGTTTCCCAATGAATCTGACCCCAGGAAGCTCTTCACTGGGATATTCTACCATGCTTACTTCCAGATGTACGGAGAACTCTTCCTAGAGACCATCGAAGGTGAGCTCAGCCTGGCAAAGTCTTGGTCAGTCGTCTTGGACAGTGTTTGCTTACTTCACTTCACAGCTTAATATCAGATTCCACCTTTTGTAGTTTTGAATGGTATTGACCCAGTGCTCTGTCGCTCAGTTTATCACGATATGTTAGGAGTCCCCCTGGCTCTGACAGGTTATCACATTGTTGTTTAAAGTTTGTAATAAGTGAGTACTTCGTCACACAGCATCCTCATTGCGAGTTACTTATGTGGATGTTCCTGAAACACTCTGCAGCCTCCCCTTGTCTTGCATGTGTCTTCAAACAATCATTGTTGTTCCTTTCCAAAAAATGACAGATCTGCATGATAGGTGCATTCCTACAGGGAGTCTGGAACTGACGTACAAAGATCAGAGTCCTTCATGATTGACTAGCAACTGCTTGTATTCCCCACATCAATGGATATTGTGCTCGTCATAAGTGGATGGTTGCCAACTGTAAATGAATCGGTAGTAATTCCCTTCGTTTATGAAAACATGCACATTCCATCATTGACAAAACAAAATAATGTGAGGATATTAGAGTGTCAAGACTTGATACTAGCTGTTTAAGGTAGTGGCCTCCTAGGAATATGTACAGTGGCTTTTCATGAATAGATAGTGGCCAATTATGAATGGATAGTAGCTCTTCATGAAGGGATAGTGGACTATTAGGCTCTTTGTTTATGGATAGTGCAGGCCTATGAGGAGTGAATAGAAGCTCTTCATTGATGGATAGTGGCTGATTACTTGGAGTGGATAGTGGCTTTTCATAAATTCATAGCGGCCTGTCAGGACTGAATAGTGATTCTTCATGGATGGACAGTGGTCTATTATGAATGGATATAAGCTGTTCACGAAAGCATTGTTAACCCTTCATTAATCCACTGTAGCCATTCACAGCTGCCTCAACGGCATTCTTTGAATAGCTAGTAACCTTTCATGAAAAGGATAGTAGTCCTTTTTGAATGAAAAACGATTCATTAGTGGATAAAATGGATTCATACAGGCAGTGGTCATTCATACAAGTCAGATCTCTCTTTAGCAACCATTTCGTTTGCCAAAATGTGTCTTTGAAGTCCTTCCTATCTCCTACAATGCATGTTCTAAGTCTCTGCATGTCTTTTGCTATCTAGAAGTATTCAACGGTAAGGAAAGTGTAATGAATTTTCCTCATAAATTTTTCTCACAAGGCGACGGCTGCTCTGACAACGTTACCCTCGTTGAATTAGGCCTGGCGACGACTTGCCCTCAACATTCGTGGATGGGATTATTGCTGCTCTGTGTTTACATGATGTTGAGCAATGTCTTGCTGCTCAACCTTCTCATTGCGATGTTCAGGTATTTGGCTTTATCATACTATTGAAACTGTGCATTTTCTAGTTTGAGGTGAAACAGTCAACATCTTTCCAAGAAAACTCTTCAGAACATCAAAACAAATGGGCTTACAGTAAGAGGAGTGGGAAGAGACAGTCCAAACCATAGTCACCATATATTTTTAAGCCTTGAAATTAACTCAGTCTAGAATTGTCTTTTATCTGTACTTTAAACTGGGATGGGATACGGTGTATTGTAAATCTTAAGTGGTCTCTGATGGAACTATCTCCAGTCCAGTTTCAAAGACCTACAGATTGCCCTCTTCCAGAATATGTTATTGTTGGCATAGCAAGCCAGCGTAATTACCTTGCAGGGTGGTAGGTTGGGTCAACATTACTCTTGGGCCATGGGTTAACTTT
>VJOZ01000309.1:5758-31875 GCA_009801055.1 Stichopus horrens | reverse complement strand
TATAAAGGAACATTTGCCCAACAACTTTCCACTCTTATTCCACAGTGGAATTGGTGCAAATATTGTTTTATTATGCTCAACAGAAATCAATGCTATCTGTACAGCCTGATAAATACAATTACCAATTAGTTGAATTTCAAATACTGTTCAAAAACTGATCTTGTAAAAAACAATATGTAACTGCAGTGCACATACTGTAAGCAGAAGAAAAAAAAAAGTTGTCGGAAAATATATGCTATGGCCCATCTGGTTTGTAAATATAACATCTGAAGAAATTTTTATAAAATGGTTCTTTTCTTCAGAAGGTGGTTTGGCGTGTTCCTTTTTCGGTTTAGTGGTGGCGTGCTTCCAGGCCTGTATTTAAAGCAGGCTATAACTGTTAAGATTAGATACACAGATATGTAAATTTGTTAGTAGTGCACAAGTGCTTTGTTGTAAATTTAGTTTGACAGTCTTGTTAGTCTACAGATTATTCGGTTCTCTTAGCCTAAGTACATTTTTATTCACGTGACCTAAGTTAGAATAAACTTGCTAAGCCTAAAGCCTTAAGTAATCGAGATTTTCCTCAGGGAAATCGCTTCAATTACCACTACTCAAACGCCTATCCCACTTCCTCCCCCTCTCAATTAACATCAGTGATAGTGTCTGCGTTAGCATCTGTTATCTTCCTCCTTTCAAAATGTTAGGTAGCGGCAGGGCTAAGGACCGACCTATCCTAGTTTTACAAAATATGTTTATCAGGTAGCCTAACTTAGATTTTAATATACATTACAAATAATAAATTCGAAAAGGTCTAGACAGATAGATATAAAGGCAGACAGAAAGAAAGACAGATAGGCAGAAAGGCAAGTAGACCGATAGACCAATAAACAGATAGACCGATGGAGCGACAGACCGACGGACAGACGGACAGATAGATCTTGACAAGACAATAAATATTGAAAGTTGAATGAATGATGTTTCCTTGTGCAAAAACACAGTATCTCCCTATTAAAAGTCTGACGAACTTCACACACATTAGCGTTATGACATATTCTCCGGTTTTTCAGTCATTTTGTTTTACGCAGTGATGACGTCATCTAAAAGTAAGGATGCTTAATTCTGTCGTGAGCTAAAGCTATTATGTTTTTCACATTATGTATACCTTGCTCCCCTGAACCTCTTGCAATGATGTGATAGGTGATGTGATCCGAAATTGCGAACATGTCAGTAAAATTTACAATGAGTGATAAAATATCTTCACAGACAGCGAAATCAGTGGTCACCGATCTGCAAAGAGAAAAGTAGTGCTGAAAACTTATATTGTACTTTCTACTGAAAACTTGTCGGGCTCAGACAGTTATGACCACTTAAAAGGATCGGCTACTGAAGAAAATTGATATTTCATAAAAACTAGAAATGTTTTTTCTATCTTCATTGGTAAAACCATTTAGTCAATAACATAATCAGTCAATAAAATATTCCCTTTAGAAGTTATGAAGTTATAAAAAGAATTTTTGTCTCCAAAATGGTACATTGGGTAATAAGGTATATTTGTGATGTAACCTAAGCACAACTGCATCAATTTCCTTTGCATTTCTTTGTACTTTTGAATGTCATAAACGAAAGACTACAACATGTTGTAAGAGATGTAAGCTTAATTTCAACAATATCTAAAGATAAATCTACAAAATGCACTCAGTCTATATTTTACTTGTGTGATATTTCAATTAAGGATTCAATTTCAAAGATTTTTTTTTAAATTTACATCTGTTACATTGCATTCTGGGAAAAATTTCGGAAACTGACAACGTCGGCGCTGCCAGAGATGTCTTTCTTCAAACAGTAATATCTTGAGTTACTGAACAAGACATTGGTATGAGGTTTGCGATGCAATGCGCTCAATGAAGAAATTTTTACTCGTGAGCGATTCTAATGTTTTGTTTTTATATTTCAAAATTCAACATTTGAGTCTAACGGCAATCTACGATTGACTTCCATGCACTTGCACTACTGCACTAACATTTAAAATGACACTGAATATTTTTAAAAGTTGGTCATTCGATGGATATTTGATATAATGTGTCAGGGCGATTATCTGGTGGGAGTGGGGGACAATGCATCAACACTTTATGTAAATATGAAAAATTCAATACAGACTCAAGTAGTGATTTTGATATTTTGGTGGTCAGTGGGAACTAGGCTATAGGCCATACTGAAGCTACATACTTACTGTGCAGTTGGTTTAGTTCGGGTAACTGACAGATAAATATGTGGGATGTACACATATTCTAGAGAAAGATACTTGTACTTGTATTAATGCCCGGTTAATGTTGGTGGATTGTCCAATTTGGAAATAAAACTCCCGGCGGACAAGGATTTTTTTATCAAGTGATAGACTTCCTTTTTGTTAATACTGCCCTCATCTCACCTTTGTTTTCCGACAAATAGTCGATCTATGTTTTGCTCGGAAGTCCATTACTACCGCAATAACAGGTTACAGTGGTTTGGTTAGGTCTTTGACCGCGAAATTTAATCACAACTTTCATCCGATTACAAACCGCTCAATTTCCTGGATTGAGAGTTGTTTGTCAAAACGAACCTGGTTAGAAAGGGTCTCTCTAAAATGAGATATTCATCCTGAGACAACACTAGGGAAGAAAATTGAGAAACTGCAGTTGAAAAGATGTAAACGGGAGAGTGAAAGAAATACGAGCAAACATATCAGTGACCTCAAATTGATACGAACCATGTAGGGACCGGGTAAGAAAATGGGGATTTGCTTTGATGATAATTCAGAAATAAATTTTGAAAATAGTTTCTAAACTTTCCATTTGGTTTATCTGATCACACGTTTCAGTCCAAACGATTTCGTACTTTGAATCAGTTGAGAATTGGTATTGTTTTTACATTCAGTATCATTTTATCATCAACAGAATTTGTGTAACATACTCTTTAATTCATGTGGAATAAGAGCTATTTAGTATCTGAAGGAGGGACGGAGCTAGAATTGCCCAAAAGGAAATGTCGTGAATTTGCCATGTTGGTACCAAATGGCCTGCTGCCTCTAGCAATCTGAGTGTAGCTGCACAGTGTACCGTAATAAGTATTGAATGTCGGATGGGTGTTACAAATAAGGGGTATTGGATACAAAAATACGGCAGCTGTTCTTTACAGGATAGCTATTACCGGGAATACTTTTGTTGAAAAAGGAACATGCTTTCCATGAAAATTTTAAAATTTTCTTTCATACTAGATTTAATCAATGGATGAGACTTAGAGACTTATAGGTAACATAGTTGGATCTTTAAACTATTGCTTGGATGAAGTTTGTCGTGTGTGTGAGTGCTAAGATATTTTAAGAATAAGAGGCACAAAAGAACGACGCAGTTACATGGCGTTTCAGGAAGAGGTCAAACACCATTTGTTTTCAAGATACTTCAAGCAGTAAAAACAGTTGCAAACTGAATCGTTTATTAGACATCCTAATATGCACAATTTACAAAAAAAATCGAATGCGAGAAATTTAACTTCTGCCTCCGAGAAGGTCGCAGGGGTCAAATTGTATATTGATGTAACATACGGAGCACTATGAACATCTTGGTTTATTTTGGGGGCTGTTTTGATTGTTTACTTCTTTGTTAACAGTCAGTTATTATCATATTATTTTCTGTATTGTTCATAACCCAGTTATGTTTTGTTCTATGAATAAACGAGTAGAGCGTTGTCATCTGAGACTATACAAAAAATACAGTTTGGAGTATTGACCGAATTAATAATTAAAAACGGAAATAGCCACATCCGATCCGGCAAAGACTGACCGTTTTACAAACAATTTGTTTTATAATAGCATCGTGAATAAACTTAAGACAAATATAACAATTTGGGGCTCAACGGAAGGGACTAATATGGTATTCTTCATGTTATCCTTTTTTACTTATATTTCAAGGACAATTGAGACTTTTATATGCCTCGAGACTTTTTATTTTGGAAGCAAGAAATTTTCTCCTCTAAAATGTTGGTATCACATACCATTGTGAAATCCAGAACTTAAGCAATTAAGATATAAAATATATCAAGATAGGCCTGACAGAAGAAATGGCTGGCACTGTACAACACTCCACATTATCGGTATTGCATCAAACTTGGAAAAGCCGTATCTCAAAAAACACTACTAGCCTATAGATAGAAACACAATTTTAAACAGATTGTCATTGATGGTTTTATTCTGTAACTTTTGAGTGAATCCACCCTCTTTTACAGATGCATGACACATGTTCTTTAACTTTACTCATTTTAATGTGTTCATGTACATTAATGCAAGCTTCTATGTTATTTTTCGTCTTTCTCTTAAAGGGAAATAGGGCGTTTAGAATACACCAACATAACATACAAGAAGAAAACAGTGGTAATCA
Organism: Stichopus horrens; assembly: GCA_009801055.1. Lineage (NCBI taxonomy): Eukaryota > Metazoa > Echinodermata > Holothuroidea > Aspidochirotida > Stichopodidae > Stichopus > Stichopus horrens. Next base: position 27,481 of record VJOZ01000309.1, on the reverse strand, counting down.
TTGTAAAACCATTCAGTCTCATCAATAAACATCTACCAAAGCTTCATCTCCTTAAAAACATTATGCCTGTGATGAGTAATGGAAGATGCATCATTTGAATTTTGAAAAGTTTGGGTAAACAAATTAGTGTTGAGCAACAAATAACTCAATTTCTGTACGTGAGGAGCTTATCTTTTGAAGAGAAGACTTCTATCCTTCCTTATTTTATCATTCTATGTCCACAAACATTGGTTTCAAAAATATGGGTGCCTTCTCCAAAACAAACGCCCTATTTCCCTTTAAGTGTCAATTTTGGGGTGATACAGTAGCTAAACACAATTGAAAATACCTGGCATAGGCAGAACTCAGTATGTAGCAATTTTAATGCCCTTTCTTTCATGTCTATCTACATGGGTTCAACTAACATTTGAAAGTGCACTCTGCACTCATTTTCCTTCATAATGAAAAGAGGGGGTTCAAAAACAACCTGACACCATCAACCACTTAAATTAAAAAGTAAGGAAACTCAACATTAGATCCTAACATGGAAGCTGCTGCTACTACAAGCATCCTGTGACTAACGTTGAACTGATGGAGTTGCTAGTCCACTCGGTGAGGGTCGACATCGTTATCCTGGGCTAACTAAACTGTCTCACTTCTTCAAGCCAAACCATGAGCTGAATTATCCTCGGGCTTGACAGCACTGATAACATCACCCACGCACAGCACTTTATAATTCGAAGATAAAAATGTGCAAAGGGGGGGGGGATTAATACCATAAAAGGCTCCACTAATGCACCACAGGAGAAAAGGTTAGCAGTGCGTCATTTTGCTGACTTCGTAAACCACAGAAATCAAATCAGGCGGAATTAATGTGCATCATACACACACAATAAAACATGTTGACCGGGCACACTTTTAGGGGTGGTGATAGTGGTGGGATATTGTCTGCATGGTACAATGTATCCAGAACGAGATGTGAAGATTTCAGCAAATTAAGCGACCATTTATTGATCTAAAATCAGTTATAATTTCAATCATATCCTACGTTAAATAAAGAGGTGGTGGCCCATTTGGATCTATGACCAAAATTACCTATAATCACATTCAATTCTCACTGTGGCCTGAGTGAAGAGTGAAGGCTCCATATGACAATTACATTCCCCAAAACTCCCTTATTTTTGGAATTCGCTAGAGACGTACTCACTTCATATAACCTCTGCATTACCGTATTGATCATGGTCTAGCATCTGGCAANNCCTTTTGGTCTTGCAGCGAAGTTCGTATCATGCTACAACTACATTAACTTCAATCTACTCCCTTTTCTTTGGTGGAACCAAGAGGTGTTTTAGAATGGATCTGCTGCGCTACAGACAATTTTTTGCGGCACAGACAAGGTGGGTATATTTTCCTTCAATACTTTGTACTGTAATGGCTCCCTCTTTTTCACACAGCAGAAATCTTGATTATTAAAAAAGCTTTGAACAGTTTATTTGATTTCAATTTCAAGTCAGATTGTGACTCAGAAAATAAGGAATAGAAGGGTTTTTGCCGGCTGTGTAGCCACAGGGGAGCATGGGGTGGGGGAAAGCAAGCGCCCTCAATTTTTTTTCTATAAAAGGTCCTCCTTTTTGGAAAACAAATGTAGGGTTAAAGCATGAAAATCTCATACCATTTTGCATCTACAACCCTTGAAAGAGGAAAAAAAATTCAAAGAGTAAGTAGAACCCCTCCCTTAGACTCCTCACACAGTCTGGGAAAACTATAACACTGATGTGCCCCCGAATTGGTTGGTCTGGCTATGGGCCTGGTTTTTGCAGGGGGGAGGGATTTAGAAAGGAACTGTACCAATGAGATAAAGACACTGTTGGCTGCTTGTATTGCATTAAAAAAAAAGAAAAAGAATGAGATGGAAGTATTTTTGTGTCAAACATTTACATTTTACTTTTTTATATTCTGCGGTGGGATGAAAGTTATATTTCAATTCTGCAAGTTCCATCATTTTCAGCTAGCATTGCTTCTTCCACAACTTTGAGATTACAGATATGATGTGTTATGGCTGTCCTTGTACGCTCCATACAGACCTACACACATTCACAACCACTCAAATGATCAAAAGAGGTATCCCAACCTACATTGAAAGCACTTTCATATGTAACATATGTTAACACAACACATAACTGTGAAACTCATTAAATATTAATATCCATTTCTCTGAATTCACCTCATGCAAGTTCATGTAAATAAACAGGGCCAGCAGGGATATTACAGACACCAACCCCCCGTACCGTTTCCTGACCTTTCTCCTCCCTTTACTCCACCTCGATGGGTTAAAATGAACCCACCACAGGCACGATGCATTCCACCACAAAACACACCAGAACCACCAGAGCAGATGTCGTTGACCAAGAAAAAAGTACAATGCTCTTGACGACATAACAGCCAGCTGAAGACTCCACATGCAGCTTGCACACATTTCTGCTTCGTATTCAATGCTTTCACAGTACATAACCATATCAATGGTGTCCTTCCAATGCACTTTGAACGGCATTCCAAGGAAACTACCACAGAGCTACAGGCGATTGATAACAAAAAAAAAAAAAGGAAAGAATATATAGAGAGGAAAGTAAAAGCAAAGGGCTTGAATTAATTTAAAAAGCCTACAAGGAATGCTCATGTAGCCGTAATAGACAGGGAGGTGTACCGTTTGGAAAATAAGATGCCGAAATATTAATTGGTTGTTTGAGCAGGGCTGCAACGGCAGCGAGCGGTGTACGGAGTTGGAGCAGCACGTTTTAGCGGATCCCCACTTTAACGTGCTACGGATCGTGACTGCGGCTTGATCCCGTGCCAACAGCGACGATTATTGACGATCACTCTAACTGGTTCAGCTAGATCGAGGCTTAGATTACTTTGTATGCATTCATATCCATAATGGCCACAGTGGTTCAAGTTGCATTCATGACTACTCTTGTCTGAATTAAATGGATTTAGGAGAAGGGATTAGAAAGGAGAATACTGAAAGGATTTAATATTCAGAACAGTGTAATAGCTTCTTTTTTATTTTTTTTTCTACAGAAAGCAATAAGATATCACTTGCTAAAAAAGGTGTAGACACTCAGTGTAGAGTAATAACACCAAGTACCCACATAACACCCTATCATGTTCTTCCTCTTCCATCCCCCCTTAAGTCAGATTATATTGTACAATGTTCACAAAGACAACATCTTTTACTTTCCTTGATCCCCTTTTCCTACAGCCCTCAATTCTCCCTTTCTGCCATTTCTTTTTTTTTTCAAAATGAGAAATGAAACCAAAGAATGGTGTGGCACTGCCATTGCTTGCCCTCACTGTTTAAGTTTTACCCTTCATGAACCACCATCACAGCATCCTGCACCTCACAGACAATTTCTGTTCAACTGTTACTGTGAGGTTAGGCATCACATCAACAGAATCGACACTCGCACACACTGCACATACCGTGCAGCACACACCATCACCATGACCATACCGAATTGTTCAGTCACCAGTCCTAAGTTACTGATGTTCAATCAGACCTTTAAGCAAAGACAGAATTATTGTTCCTGCTACTGATTCACAGAAGGGTCTCCTGAGTGCCAAGGGAAAAAACTGGACGTAGAGAGACTGTTGGATTGCAATCACTGTTCGGGACACACTTGGCCATACATCGTCACAATTTCAAACGGACTGTAGGTACGATCAGCTTCTCAAATTTGAGGTTTCGGTTTCGACTTTCAATTATGTTGTCAGCTTTGGAGAACGCAAAGCCGAGATCATGCAGCAGAAAGACTGCTCGGCCACAGACTCGGTGCATGTATCGGGGACTTTCCCTCAAAGGCTCTCGGTTTTCTCCGTCTTCATCTCATTCGCTTGATTCATGACAGTCCAGGCAAGGAAAAAAGCGAAACGGATGAAAAAAAAATGTCGAGGAAAGAAAACGATATCTTTTTCTCACAAAAAAAAAAGAAAAAAGAAGTCATTGCCTCGTGAATTCAAAAAATTTAACTTCATCCCGAGGCAAGATGTCTTTTCCCCTGTCGGTCGGATGGAGGACGTTAGAAGGTGATTGAACATGGTGTGTACATTTCAAGACCAGTCAGCTCCGGTAGCTGTCATCACTGGTTATCTCCTTCCTTTGCGCATTGCTTGTTTCTTTGAGAAGAGAACAATGAATGGTGAGAAGAGAGAACGAAAGAGACTGTAGGCATCATCATAGCTGCAGAAGAATACAGCCATTGCTATGTGTGTCAGGTAGAAAACGTGCTTTTCGTCCAAAATGGGAGAAAGTGATAATGCTTTCCAGTCGCTGCATGCTTAGCCAGTGTAATTGTAGAAAATAACAGTAAGGAACAAATAAAACGTAGGGAAGGGGGGACAAGTAAAAGGGAGGAAGGATTCTAGCTTCAGTTGAGCCATATGGTGTAAATTTACATAAAGACTCATAATACTAGGCAGATCTGTGCATGTGGCAAACAAGAATTGATAAAGGACTACTACAAAGTCATCTTGAATATGTGTACAACAAACCATGGAGGTAAAAGAAAGAAAATAAACCGGGCAATTCGATTGGCTGGATCAATGAATGAGAAGTGTTAATGTCCGGATTTGGAACAAAATGCCAGGTTGATCTAAGCCTTACTCAAACAGCTCACAGAAGGGAAAATAACGCTAAGAATCTGACAGTCAGGGGACTAAAATGAATAGGGGCTTTCTCTACTACTTTCATTTTTTTTTTTTTATTTCAAAGGCAAAATAAACTTTTGGGGTTACATGTTGTCTTCAATGAGACACAAATAAAAAGTTCTGGATATGTGCTACCTCCCATGAGACAGAGAGTCCTGGGGTTTAATGTTGTCTCTTATGAGACACAAACAGAAAGTCCTGGGGTTATATGTTGTCTTCTATGAGACACAGAGAAAAAATCAGGACTAGGGTTATATGTTGTCTCTCATGAGACTCAAACAGAAAGGTCTGGGGTTGTATGTTGTCTTCCAACACAAACAGCAAACTCACTCTACAGTTCTTTGGCACCTTATTAATTATCTGCCATCAAACATCAGTTCACACTAAACTATCAAATTGCATTAGCTATAACATCCGGTCGTGATAACGAATCCCCAAACCCTGCTGTACTCATAGGCAATTTGATGGGAAAAAAAAAAATACTTTCACTTTTTTAAAACTTCCTTCCACGGACATGAATATTCATGAACCATCTACTTTTATTATAGAGGATGCAGTAATTCAAACTCCTTCCACTTCAAACATAGCTCTGTGGCATCACTTTACTATCAGGTGGAAAAAAGTTTTTAATGAAAGCTGATCCAATCGTAATGGTAGTTGCCATTTAAGGATGATTATTTATGGCCTGTCCAACATGCATTCGTATTTATGGTACATCCCTTCTTCTAGCTAACGCAGCAATATCTTCACTGACTGCATGACAACCCTTAAAAGTACAGCTTCCTTGATCATACAGCTTATGACCAATTAATGATCCCTGAACAACGGCAGCAGCAGCATAATGTAATTCTTTTGTATCAATCTCTCTTTTTCTTGCATTCTTCCCAACATCAGTCACTGTTCTTTTTTTTTCTTTTTTTTTTGGAAATCTTACAGCTGTTGTTGCATATTTAGCTGATCACTAAAGAGCAATATATACAAATATTTATCTCTGCAATTTGGTGGTACAGTATGTACATAAAATGTAAGAATTTGATATTTCACAGACACATGTACATATGCGAACTGCATGAAAACTTTGCAGCAACTACAAATCCCGACGCCAAAGCTACAGTATACTGCTGATCCTTCTAGTTGAGACCACACAACTCACTGATGTTGTTATTCATATGTGAGTATGCTTACCCTTTACTTACACTTATGCATTGTTCAGCTAGCTATGTGCATTCCTGAATAAAGTTCTTGTACCATGCCCTCTATGCTCTTGATCAGTATTTGTTAGCTTTTGCTTTTGACCTACTCTCACATGCTTGGATTTTGCTCCCAGAGAAGAAGTTTCAGCATTACAACTTTGACTATTCTTGCATTCTTTCACATTAAACACCAATTCAAAGTCCTGCTTATGTTGGTTCCTACTTTTACCTCGCTTCCTCGAGTTATTTTGTGTATTAAAACAAAGAGGAAGTACACTGATACGAATACTAAGTCACACATTTCACAGTGGGTCTTCTAGGCATTTTTTGATCGATAGATCTTCCCTCGTTGCCATGTTAGGTTTTTACATCAGCATTGAAAATCGACGGTTAGGCAGCATATTGCCAATTCACCATTACCGATGATTATTCTGATTAAGTGCTAAAAGCGTTTTGCGTGTTTCTGCAACACTCCTCATTGATCCCTTCTTTGCTTCTGACCAAAAAGATTGAATACTAAAGGCTGGAACAAGCATGATTGAAATTTTTCGACCCCAAGGAACCAGCATATAAAGGAATGTCTACGTGTAAAATGTTTACATGCATTAAAATAAAATTTCTTTGTCTATGTGGTGATTGCATGCTAAATCTTCACAATGCCAATTTCAAATTTTTCCACACCCTTGGTGGACACCCCTCAGGCACTATGCAACACTGGCATACGGCTTTCCCCTCCCCACACAGCTTTTGGTTGTGGATTCACAGTGATCAGTGACAAATTTATTGTGAACTTTTGCATTTGAACCCTGATTTACTTTTGGGACATCGATTGCTGAAGTTAGAAACATTTCATACAGCCACATTGAAAAAGGTGCAACGAATTGTTTGCAGGCTTCTGTTATACAATTTATTTTAATCCTGAATGTGTTGAAATTTTCAGCTCACAGATTTGCTACATCCCAAAATACAGCTGATTTTTCCAAAGGATTCCCCAAAACTCCTTGGTTTAAGTATTCTCTAGAGACATACTCACCTCATATGACCTATGCACTATTGTCTTGGTCTAGCATCTATGGTCTAGCATCTGGCAATTGTGTGTATGTGTTAATGGCCTCCATACTTCCATAACTGCCAGCCTTTTGGTTTTGGACGGTGGCCATTCCAAAACACACACAACTGCCAGATGCTAGACCGTAGTCAATGCGGTAACGCACAGGTTACATGACGTGCAGGAGTATAAGCTCTGAATTGGAAGGATTCATTTTCTGAACAATGGTGATCCAATCTGGTAAAGGTGGCCGGTCACTTGTCAATTTCAATGCCAAAACAATCGACACTTTATACCGTCTGGTAGGCAGAAAAGTTTCTCAAATGTACTACTACAAATGCCGCCTATACATGTGTGGGTGGGGGGGGGAGTGCCACTGTGGCGTACATGTTCTACAAAATCAGTTTTTTCTTTTCCCTCCCCCCTCATATGTGTGTCTTAGCAATGCCCTCTTACAACTACACTGTACAGAGACCCTCTCTCATGAGTAATCCAGTCCTATAAATTAAGATCACTCAGGAAAATAAGTCTTCTCTTTTTAGCTTAGAAATTGTTTCCCAAATTGAAGGCCATTGCCATGGCAACTGGATTACACTGTTCTTGCAACTTTGCTCACAATCAAAACTGAAGATTAGCTATGATGATGTTCAGGGAACATCTATAGAAGCAGCTATTATATTTCAAATGAAACAGCATGGCACTGCAGTTTTATTGAACAACCATTTAATGGCATCTATACTTTAGCATTTTTTTTCCCTTCCTTTTCTTTTTCGTGTCATATGGCTTCTGTGAGCTCGAGAAAGGACACGAGAATATTGAACGAACGTAACCTCTGGTAAACCAGCAATCATTGTGCACAATCCACGGATGATATTGTTCGCTTGGTCGAGACAGAACAAAATTCAAAAGGAAGAGACGGATCTACCTGCCGTCAAAAGCAATCTACAACACTTTCATCATAATCCTAACAGTTTACAGCTGATTGCTGTATAAGCTTGCACTTTGAAGAGCAATGGATTACCAAATAAAGCATCCCCCATCGGAAGTTTGGTACAGTCCAAACGGCTCCTCAGCAGTGAAACGGGTAAAAATAAAAGACTAGTTGTTAATCCCTGATGTACCCCATTTGTCTTCAGTTATTCCCAGTCCATTTAAAATTATGGTTTCATCATTTGCCTCTGACTAAAACCTTAAAACATGACCATTTCATAGGCAATCAATGGAACCTCAAAAAAAATATATTTCTGGCCAACCAAGAAAGAAGGAAACCAAAAAAAAAAAAAAAACAAGACTTGAAAAGAAGGAGAAAAAAAAATTTAATACATAAGCCGAAGAAGAAAATTGAAATTCAATCATCTTCCTTCAGTGGCATTCAGAGGCAATCTTTGTACAATTAAGGTCAATGCTATTTCACCTCAAAGTACTTTGAGCAGAAATTTGAGCAGTTATGTTTTGGTTGATGATGGGCATAAAAGGAAATATCCCCCAGGTATGCTATACCTTAATTGGGGGATAACTTGTATTAAAGTAAAGCACATTTATCACACAAAGTACCTGCATGTTAGCTTCATTCATCAGGTTCCTAGGTGACACACACACACACACACAAAAAAAAAAATGGAGACTTTTTTGAAAGATTGTTAGGCTTCTTTTCTTTTTGTTTTGTTTCTGTATTTTTATTTTGGCGTTATTTTTTGTAAGAGACATTTGAGAGAATGCACAGGTGGATAACCACATCACTACAGGCAAGTTTATGGGTCTCTTTGTCAAAAGTGAATGGTTGGGAAAGGTTGCTGATCATTCCTTCAGATGCTAATATGCGAGACATGATACAGCTCACAGATGCATTGTCAAAAGGGTAAATACTTCTAGCCCAAGTGCACAAAATAATGCTGAGAGCAGAACATGACAGCAGTACACGAGGCAATGAACTTGACGTTGATGAAGATGGAAACGGCAGGAGAGACGCATGGTCGCAGTTGCATCAGCAAAGGAGTACGTTGACAGCAAAAACATGTTAAGAAAGAAGGGGGGTCTCGGACAACGAAGGGCGATTGGTTACACGAAAGTGAACCAAATTTGTGTGGTGCCGCCATGCCACAAACATTCAGGAATATTGTTGTTCTGCCATGATGTACCATACAAAAGCCGAATGGAGTGATTTTGCACAGCAAAAGCTACAAAATATCAAATGATTTGTTATCCCAAAGTCCAGAATACACAATTTTTGCCTGTTTAAGTTATTTTGGCCATTTAAAACTATAGTACAATTCTCCTTTCCCCACCTCCCCCTCTGTTTCAACCTATATTACACCATGTTTAATGAACTGTTTTACAGAAGCAGCAAAGATGGTGTCTATCAGTTCCATGTAAACAGCAAGATGAACTGAAAGGCTGTAAAAAAAGTATCCAAATGTTGAACAGAGAATGTAATAATTATCGACTAGCTGTCTATAATTGTGATGCAGCAACTGCCTGTTCAGGGCCTCTTGTTTGGGTCCCTCTGTATACATGGATTCATTGGTCCCTATCATCGTTCCTGAACTGCTTCCGCCTTTGATTATGTAAATGAGAGCCCCCAAAGAAGCATGACTCATCGAGAGAAATTCTCCGAAAGGATCAGGAAACCAATAAAAGCTTAGATTCGGAACCTCGCAAGTTCAAGAAATGACGACGATTCTGCATACGTGCTCACGTCTTCGATGCCACATGCTGTTCTTAAATTAAAAGGAATATTTACAAGCAATATATTGCACTGGGTGTTTATTCCAACTCATCGAAGGCAACAGTCTAAACAAGCAAATCCCAGCGGCTGTCTCCGACGGGGATTAGAACTCTGAGGACAACATGGGGACCCACCCGCAAAAATTGGCGAGGTTAATGCATTCCTTTCCAGAGTTGCCTTTCAAATAACAAAGCAAACATTCAAAGAAACCATGAGTTACGAGAATGTAAACAAGCCTTTTGAGAGCATATAAAACAACAAAAAGAAAAGACATAAGCAACATTGATGAGTACAAATTTTCTTTCTAGAATGGAACCATTCCAGAGACTAAAGAGTCACCTTCAAACCTTTCCTTGTGTGTCAAAACACACACAATGCGCCTGTCACATCCACAGCATTACCGAACATGTTCACTTGCAGTGGCACTTGGAGAATTCTTTGAGGTGTTCCATCAGCTTGTTTTGCAGTGAAGAACTTTTGTGCTTTTGCTGATGTGTGAACACCCCCCTCCCCCACCATGTTTATCTGGTGCAGTTACAATTAGCTTAGCTAGATAGTACATCCATTTTAATGAAGGAAAACAGAGCACAAATTGTGAATGAGGGTTTGCATACAACTAGGAGTAGTATTATGAGCCAAATATGTCTTTCCAACCCCTATCGCCCGGTGTCCCCCCAGTGTCCCATTAGCACCCCCCACCACAACACACTTTTTCTCCTTTTTCTTCTTCAAGTAACAATACAATCTTTTTGCCTCTGTTCTTTTTGCCAGTGTTGATCACATACAGAGAGATAAGCAAAGGGAAGTATATATACTTTGCCTACCTTACAACCACACTTATTCTATTGTCTTTTCATTAAACCACAACAAGCTTTTTGAATAATGTCTGTAATAAGCATCAGCAGCCCATTAGATCTCTTGCCACACACAGTACTAATCTTTGTCCCTGCAGAAATTACAGGTGACTTGATATTCTCGTCACTCCTTTAAGGTACTAATCCTACCAGAGAAAAGGTTCTGTACACTACTAACACCTCTGGGTTTTATTCAGGGGTTTCCTTTGTCCCTAAAACTTGACCTTTTGCTCTAATCACGAGATTTCACAACTCCCTGTCAGAGCTGGGAATGTATCACCTTCGAGAGGAAAACCAGAAAGCTCATCAGCAAACACTTTTCAACAGTAACTGCTGGGTCAGGCTGTGTGTTGTGGCATGAGTAAAATCTCTTTTTATTTTCAGTTACAGGAAGGCTTAAAGTGAATTTTTACATAGAAGCATTCAATCCTTATCCCTTTGAATTTACATCAACTTAATTAGCAGCTGATTTTGGGACCCCCTTTTTCTTTGTACATTCATACTTCTACAACACATTTTGTAAGCATAAGTGTCATCCTCCAACAAGCACCATTCTCTGTAGGCCTGCAGTTACAGGAAAGGTAACGAAACCTTTCACGGACTTCACAATCTACTCCTTCATGCAGTCAATGACTTATACCTACCAAAACAACATTTCTAATTATTTACGAGGCATAGACCTAATGTCTCATTTACATTAATATCTCATAGCCCAAAATTTATGAATGAAAATGGAAACTCTGTTTTCCACAACGTTTTGATAATTCATCCCTCGAATGGTCAGTACGAATTGTGATATCAATCTCTGTAAGACCAATTATACATCAAAACCAAGATTTTTGACACTAAATAAAGCAAGATATCAAACATTATTTATTCATTTTGCTTAAAACTATGTCAGAGTTTATGATCACAAGTTGAGTTAGGCCTTTACTTGTTAAGGCATACAAATAACTATGGCAACAAAAATTTCCTGAATTCCATTTGCAAATGGAATAAAACTGGGGGAAGGAAACAATAACTGAAAATATGATCCCACTGACTTATGAATAATTCATATCTTAAGTAAATCAGTGAGCATGCTCCTATATTCTTACAGACACTCATTCCCAGTGCCTGGATTGTGGTACATTTTTACCTAAGCAAGTTTTTGCTTTATCTTATTTTTGGGCTATAGTGCAAAATACCGCCTTCATTGTTACCATAAAACTATGGCATTAGAAAACAAACAAGTTTCTGGCCCTAATTTCTCAGAAAATTAAAGCATAAGGGTTATTACTTTAAAGCTAGGAACACAAAAGGCCAGTTGGCAGGGCAGCAAACTTAATTTTTTTGCAAGCCTCATTAAGATGATAATCTGTTTGATTGACAGACATTGACCGTGGATTTTATTTCAGCAGACGGTGTTTGATAATCATGAGTTAGAGGTGCGGAGTAACATTCATGTTTGGTCTCGTTACTCTCACATGCTTTCAGCTATTACGTATGTACACATGAAAACAACATGCACTCTTTCTCAGGAGCGAGGAATACTGTACCACATCGTGCAAGCATTCTATTTTATTTCTGATGACAGTTTGTTTTGTATATTTATGGGCCTATAATATGTCACACTGTTAAATAGCAAACTACCAGCATTACCGTAATCAAATTACCATAGCAACCTGCTCCGGGAAAGATCACGGTGAAATCTAACCAAACAATGCACGGAAATGCGATGTATTCCAACAGCGCTGTCACTGAAGAGGACTTCTGTAGCACTCTTGGTGTTTGAAAAATAATTACCCTTCACATTCAATTTTGCATCTGGGAGGTGAAGGAGAGTAGAGAGTAAAAAAAAGTGGGGGAAAGTTTGTCTATCAAATAAACTTGTTTTTTTCACAGTTGTTTGCAGTGTATGTGCAAGCAGTTGAAGATAGTTTTAAGAATCTTCAAATGTCGATCTAGCTGAATATGAATATGGCCGCCGAACATTTGGTCACCTTATGGCACATTTCTATTTTGGCCATTTTTAGTACCCTAGAGGTTATTTTGGCCATTTTTTTAGTACCCTGGAGGTTAATAGTGCAACCATTGAGCAATTTTATTTGTCAGAAGTAGTACTCTACACCTACTCAACCCCTGCACCTTTAATGGCATATTTTCCTTGCTACAATTGACAGTTCTGATCCCAATATATCTTGATCCACTAAGCAACACATACAGACTAAACCGACCGACCAACCACACGCAGAGTCTCTAACCTGGTTTCAGGGTCACATGCAAATACCACATGCAAACCAGTGGGTACTTCTTAATACTTGATTGTTTGGTATACCAAGCCAAGTGGATTGTACTATTTGAACTCCGACATCTGGCTCATTTCGTTCAGTTTATTTTCCCCCTAAAATGTTCTCTCAATTCATAATCTGACTTCTGAAAGCAATAACAACTGCCGCCTTCCTTCATCTACCAATTGCCGTCTTCCAATGTTATTAATGTTTAACTACATTTTGAATGCCCTGTATTGTATCAATACATTCTGCACTTTTTTCTTTTTTTTTTCTAAGTCCTCTAATATTCTCAAATGTATGCCCTATGCCCATGCTTGTTTTTGGCCTGCTTGTTATCATACTATTAAAGAAACCCTTTGTTCTCATCCTTTCTCCTGGGCTAAAGACAGTCAGTAGGGCACCTATAAGACCTACAGGGTTGCCAGTTGCCATTTCTGGTTTATATCATTCTGAGGACTCCCAAACATACCAAACTCAATGCCAAACAGAAGTTATAAGAGCTGCAAGTAATGTATAAACATACCAGCCCTGTCTCCAACACGACAAGTAGTTGTAGTAGCAAGGGAATTTCCTACATTTACTTATGCACACAGAGGTATCGATACTTTCCTACAGTGTAAAATCACCTTTGTAGTTCACTTTAGGATCTCTTCCCCCACAGTAGGTATTACTTTTTGCAGGTATTAGATACACGATCAAAAATTGACAGTTGTTGGCACAGGACTGAATGGAAGTTCAGGGCAGTCTATAACAATGATTCTCAATTTTCTCATTCAAGTAGAAATCGACGTCTGAATTGTGACCGGACAACTCTCCCCCTCCCCCGAAAGATTCACTTTCTGACAACCTAGCTCCTCAGATGGTTCCCACCCGAATAATTTCCAGCCTCGAGAAGTCCTCCTTGTAAAACTCTCCACCCCCCTGACAACTCCTCCAGGAAAAGGGGGAGGGAGAAGGGAAATTGTCCAGGAACCATTTTAATAACTACTCTCTCAATAACTAATACATTCGTCCCATAAAAAAGGCTTTTTCACCATAAATCATCCTAGTTAAGGATACATTAAATGCGCTAACTTCAAAAAAAGGTCGCCACATATTTTCGCAGCAATGACACATATTGGCAATGATCCATGTATGTTAGCAGCCAATCACATGAGGTACGGTAGAAACGTCTAGAAGATTATCTGCGTTAGGTTTGGTGCAATCTGTCCTACATTATGATATTATTTCATTGGGGTGATTGAGGCATCCTGGTGATAAAATTGTTATAAACACACTCCTTCCTGCGGTTATGATCGACTCTCTCCACAAAGAGTCTGGAGCAAAAGGCACGTGTGGCGGCTAAAGGGTTTTTACCCTGGTAGAAACAGGAATAATTAAGGTGAGGGAGGAAGGGGGGGAGACATAAGAAGGAAAGCTAACTACTCCAAATGACATGAGAATTCACTTCTGATTGTTGTTTTTTTTTTTCTCCCTTCCCATTGCCACCCCCTTCATCTTCTGACTTTGCAATTGCCCTGAGGAAATGTTATCAATCATAGACTACCTTTTTTCAATCTTACCTACACTAATGCCAAAATCAATTCTTGACCAAACCTGTCACAGTAAGATGGCAATGTTTCACTTTTTTTTTTTATCGTTTATCTTGGCAAAAATTGAATTTATTTCACAGAGAAAGAGCTATGACCACCCCTCCTTACCCATGTCAAACTGAAGGTTTGTTCTGAATGATAGTTGTATTAAAGTTATGGATGAAACTTTTTTCCATTTTCTAAACCATGACGCTTTATCGTGAAAGTTCATGTGGTACGACTGTAAAGCAATCTAATTACGGGGCAATAAAAACATTGATTAGATTGTCAAATTAACAAAGACAAATGAATTGAGAGAAACAACAGAGAGGAATCAAATCAAGGGTGACGTGTCGAGAAAGTTCAAGTCACCAAGACACGTTGCTGGCGATCAATTGATGTCATGTTTTGCCAAAAGGCAGGCGATCCATCAAAAAACAGGAGCCCAAACGGTACGTAACGATCCATTACCCGGCTCCCCTTGTCGTCGGCAGGTGTAAGAATTAACCAAAAGTCAGCAGCTACCAACCTGAATACATGACTATGTCCAAACAGAAGGACATGACAAGGGGGCGACCCTCTGGGTTGACAGCCACTGCAGCATTTCAAATGCCACTTGTTGTCTTACCTGTTTTTTTTTTCTTTCTTTCTTTTTTAGTGAAATCACTTCCCACGGAATCACAAGTTGCTCGGTCAACAACCCTGTCAGTTTTAGAGCTGGTGTACCTTCAGCGACAGAAGCCCGACACTATTTTGCAGGAAATTTTCTAACATTGTACTTTCAAATACATCGCAAGAAGTAGGCTACACATACCTCAAAAAAATTTCAAGATATACCAGACATGAAGCAAGGATAGACAAACCAAACTGTTCTCAACATTTTCTTCAGACACTTCATTAAATTTTAGAAAGGCACAACCAGCTGATACAAATATTCATTTATTCTATCCTTGGGGCTTAATTGTTCAGTGAATGCATTGGGGTTGCAAATAAATGACAGGAAATTTGTTAAGTTTACCCCATTAAACTGTTCAAATGCTGTTGAAAATACCCATGTATACATTTTCTCTTACCTATTCCTTTTAATTATGAAGAGGAACACATTTATTGATTTTAAGCAAATGGCTTCATTCCACAAGGGCAACTGCACACAGGTTACATAACATGGACAGATCTTCTGAACGCATGTACCTACAGTACCAATAAGCTGAAAAAAAAAACCTGTGTTTATACCCAGCAGCTACCTGTTTATACAGTACATGCATCCTTTAGATGATACTACTGTGTACATACATTTGGTTTCCATGGTAGGATACAGGACACTAGGCCTCGATCAAGCCTAATGATTGTAAAGTAGTTTACAAGGATGTCCTTAGATATGTGCAGGTAATTCAAACATGGTCGACATACTCCACGGAACTAGGTATTTCCATCACTCAAACACTTTTCACTATACTTGAATTCAATACTTACAACTCAAGTGGCTTTTCATTTGTGTCAAGGAATGTTGTAATATGCACTATCAAGAACAGAGGCATGCAAGCAGCTACCTTAATCAATCCAAGCCCAGTACGAAGAAAAGAAATACACAAACTGTATTTTTCTGGAAATTAGTTCGTAAACTCGAAGTATGTTCTTTCGGTACAATTTTCAGTTACTTTGACAATTTTAATCAGATGACAGAAACCCAATTTGCCACACTACCCCTCCCCCTTCCATTACAATGGCTGAGAAGAAAAGAAGAAAGGCAGGCTGTGAATTATTTAAAGACTTCACACATGTTAAACAGCGAAGTCTTTCGACGAATGATGGAAAATTTATAAGCATACATTCTCATGAAAGGATGCAAAGGAAAATGACCTGACGGCAAAAGAAAGCCGAGAGAAAAACAAAATCCCTTTAATCAACTAAAAAATTTTTAATTTGAAATTTAATGCTTCCACATGTGGAGGATCAAATATGAAGACAGTTTAACTGGAAATCTTTTTTGATTCTTTTTTATCCATATGAAATGCTTCATCTGACAGGAGACATCCTACACAAAAGAGTTTTGCACAAAAGCACTCGATGAACCTCCAGTGGTTATGGGAATGCACTGATGAGTATGATAAATCTCTCTCAAAGCATCAACTATGATTTCTCGACTATCAAAAATTATCTTCACACTGAGACAGTTTCTCAACCAAAATATCAGAAATCACCACCCACAGACTTGTGGTCGTTGGCTGCAAAATGGTTTTTGACCTCTCTATCTGTGACAGATATAAGTCTCTGCCCTTAATAATGCAGCCTGATATTAAAATGGAGCTTACTTCTACCTATGTTCTATTTCCAAGTTTCATTGTTAGTCACGGTATTAGTTCAGTTCAAGATGTATACCATCAAAATTTTCCCATAATGCATCAACAACAGCAAATGATGGATGGACATCACTGACAGTATTCGATTGCTCACAGCCATTGCCAGAAGAGCCAAGCGAGTAATCGGCTGCAGAGTGGAATGTCGATTCTAGCACTAGCACACGGCAGTATGGTAAGTGCTGTCACAAATACATGGATCTTTCCTCCTTTTGTACACTGAATTGCTACACTATGTGAGTTGGAAACTAGTACACCCTGCCAGGAGAAAAGTAGACCTACATAGCTGGCTGACAACACGACCCATTCAATGTTCAGAGTGTTTTACACTCTGCATGTTTCTGCATACGAAACGATCTTTGAAAGAATTAGGTCAGGTGACCCATATATCAGGTCACGTTCCCAGGGATTCCTTGACTTGGAATATTACAAACATCCAGGATTTGTGGTGGTTTCTTCAGTTCATGGCGGGGCAGGCGGGTTTCCGTTTCTTGAATTTTTGACGGAATCTCATGAATTTCCCGTCCACGGGCACTGACACTGGATTTCTATATTGACAATCAAATGACTTGGCACTATAGCAGCGTAACTATGGCGACAGGAATCCATGATTTAGGTTTAAAACAAGGCCCTGTGTAAAATTCTATGTCAAGCTAAGCCAGACTGATTTGGATTTTGGTTTTTGCTTCTGTGAATCAAGAAACCTTTTTTTTTCTTATTTGTGTGTAAAACATTCACGGTATTATCACTGACAGACGGAATTGAAAGTTCTGCAGCCATAACTGAATGTGTATAATATGTGATGAGATAAATAGATAAACATGTATGGTAACTTGAGGAAATGGTAACCTATGGAAATGTACAGGTAACAGCCTCACTGTACAGACTTTTCACAGTTAAATATGTATGTCAAATATGACAGGGTGTGGTAACTCTCTGATCCAAGATATCCACCTATTTGTTTGTAGAGTGCTCTGGTTTCCCACTCTCAAATGGCCTTAATTAATTGCATATATAAAATCTCATGTAAATTTCTCCTATCAACTTCCAATTTTCAGTGATAATCGTCACAATTTTAAGGAAACTTTCAGAATCATTTTACAATTTTTTTCTCAATAGTCTGCCAGGCATTTTTTCCACAACACTCCAAACTGGGTCCAGCACCTGTTACAGTACATACCATCGGTCTAAGCATGATTTATGAGCTTCTGGTCATAAGGTAAGCAATGCTGGACTAGTATCGAACACTAAACAATTGAATTTCTAAAACGTAACTACATACCCAGTACAAGAAACCATCTAGAAATACTATAAACGCATTTCTCTCTAAGACATGTCTAGCGCTGTGAGAACCAATGAAGTTTCAGAAAATGCTAGTGAATAGTTTAGTTCATGTCATGAATATTCATTTTGCTATTACCAGGAACCGGTGATTATCTGAGGAAAATGATACTATCGTTTTCAGGGTAGACAATTTCTGGTCGTTGACACGGCAACAGAGAAGCATCCAAGCTCTAGCTGATTGACAAGATGACACGGATTCCTGAGAGGGCATGCTTAAAGGAGTGCCTTAACTTTAATTTAATGCAAAGATCAAAAAACTAATTAGGAACAGAAACCACTTAAAATGGAAAGAAAAGAGTCGAGGAGCTCATTAACTTGGGTGCATATATTTACAATCTGTGCACTGGGAAGGTGCTTTCCTTATAAAGGATTCAGCTTTCTGAAAAAAAAATTAAACACTTTAAAGGCCTGCAATCTGATAGAAACGCTCGTATCTCCCAATGTCGAGTAGGTCAAGAAGCCGAAAAGCATAAAAAAAAACTTGAGATGGAAGCGATACTTGGTGACCAATAACCCATTCTTCCATGTGTTAAATCTTTTGCTTTTTAGCATAATGCAATTTGAATACCAGAGGTAACAAAAATATCTCATATCTAAAATGTGAGCACAGATCACTGGATGGTGTGAAGTACCAAAGTGACATACGTGGAAGTAGGTTACATCCCCCTTCCTCTAAAAAAAAAAAGTGCCTCCACTTAACCAGGTGTTCTGTTCCAACAAAATTCTATCTTGAAAATGGTCTTAAATTTGTGCTAACTGCACATATTGTCAAGATGTAAAAATTGTCTGACCTATTTCTTCACCATGATTGACTTAAATCTAGGTTTTTAACCTAAAGGTTGAGAAGAACAGGATAGGTATGGAGTTATAAGGGTAAAAAGAGAATATGCTGAAACTAGTAAAATTAAGATCTGAAAATGTGACATGATGGAAACTAGTAAGTGTTAATTTATGTACGAGTATTGTGTAGTGTCATGATGAAATATAAATTTCAAGATCTTGTCGAAGCTGAAATTCAGAAAGGGATACCTGCACATCCAGTTTGATACCATTGTCATATGAGGATTATCACTTAAACCAAGTACTGTGAGGTTTTATTTTTTTTTATCATGTGTCTATTTTCAGTTTTAACAAGCTTAGAGCCTATACTCTTTAAAAATTTGCAGCAAAAGGCACCGTAGTTAAACCCCAGTTTTCTAAATGTTAGGTTATATACAATGTTGCCATAGGGAGAAGAGAAAAAGTTCTTTCCTTCGAGGTAGATTTCAAGTCAATGTTGATTAAAATTTGTCAAAACCATCCGACTACCAACAATACCTGTTATTTGTAGCTCTGAGGAAACAAGACACATGAGCACAGGTATCATTCTTGTTAATATCGACAGGGAAAACCAAAAAAAGAATCTGACATAAAGCAAATCTTATCTCCCGAGTCTTTCTTTCATATCTTTTTGTTATTTCCTGGAATGTTACTTTGTAATGTTGCTCTTATTCCGCGCCAATTCTCCCCGGAGTCATGATTAATGGGCAATGTGCTATAAAGGAAGGTAGCACCTTCACAGACAGCTACCAATATCTTGGCACAAAGAGAGAATCTCCGAGCATGGCTTCAGTGCTTCATAAAATTCAAAGCCGTGAAAAGAGCAACTTAACCAATTAGCGCGGAATGAAAAGCTGTATCAACAACGGCAGGTTCAATGGCCACGGAGACAAACCCAAGGTTGGCTGTACCATTCATCACCATGTAGGGAAGGGGAAAAGGGGGGACACAGGAAAAGAGAAACGTTAATCTACTGCATCAGTGTCAGGTTAGCAATGACAGGGTTAAAAATATTATATTTAATATTCTTCTTGCTGCAAAGAAAGTTTGGCTGCTGAAAATGTTTTACTTGCTTTTCAAAGAGCTCTCGAACACTGGCTCAGTCTCCCCGCTGATGGCCACCGAAAAAGCCATCCTGGGTTTGCAGATCTATGAAAGACCACTTTGCTGGACTTCGTTTTCGTCACAGCAGTTCTGGGATGCAAGTAGAAGCAATTTACGTAAAATATTCGGGAGGCTACAAGCTCTTTACCATACTGTGAGTATACCCTGATTTACCTCATGTGCATTACTTGGCTTCTAACTCTCTTTGAAAATGTGCCTTTAATTAGATGGATCTGTTCTGCACACGATGCACAAAGGGTGTGGAAGTGTACATTAATCCCATTCAGCATATTTGCTCATTCTCAGTATTGTTACCTGTATCTACTTTTCAAAACCACATACAATCAACTAAAGTCATAACTTCTTTCAACTTTCAAAAAAAGTTGCTGATTGCATATGTCACAGTACTATCAACTTTTGAGACACAGACCATATTCCTGCTGTGAAACTAATATCCACAAACCATGGGGCAAAGCACATGCACAATTAAGCTTCCAGTGAATCGCTACTGCCCTGCAAACCAACATAGAAACAACACATGTATATGTGAAATTAACCTTATAGAGTAGCACTGCAAACCAAGGGGAAAAACTACATGCCTAAAATTTCCAGCACTAATCAGGCTGCAAAAGGTAGCCCCCCCCAAAAAAAAAACATGCATACTGCTAAATAAAAGAGGGAACTAACGACACACTTGGTATAAAAGAAGAATGTTCTGATATTCCAGGTTATATCGAACAGACAAGAGGTCTATTTTGTTGTCCACACTGCACGTCACATGTCTACAGTATTGAGTAACTCACTGAAGTTGACCATCGTGGCCTGGTACAACTGTGTCCACATAAACCCTGCTTGTCGCATGTTTACATCATCGAGCACGCTTCAGTCGACCGACCGCTGCGGCGTGGTGAGACTGCTGCAATCTGTCACTGAACCAGTAGTGACTCTTCTGACTGTATATCACTTAGAAGGAAACACAGTAATTCTAGCTGTATGGGTAATACCGTACAACGCAAAGATCTGTTTTCTGCTGCTACATGTACAGTACTGTACGCTATGAAAATTAATTTGCAGATTGGCAACAATCCTAGCAGACAACTTTCTGCGAATGTTTCTCGCAAATATTCCAGAGGGTCGACGGATCTACCCTGGCCTCTTGCACCAGATGTAACTGATTTCCTTTCCCTTGCACCAAAAAATTCTTGTGGGCAATGCTCATTTTTGACAACATCAGATAAAACAGGACGCTGTTATGCATTAAATGTTACCTACTGTTCAAATTCTTTCTCTCTATAACCTTTCTTTCTGGGCTGGTCAAAATTGACCACAGCTCAGTTTCTGCTTTCGATGTCGACGTGCGAGAGCAAATTGCAAAAAATGAAAGGATGTCTAATCAATAAAGAAAAATTTATGAACACAGTTTCTCCCCCTGCCAAAGAAGTTGAAAAAAAATTCTCCCTTTATGGAGCCTGCATTTTGTGTAACACTTTTATTCAAGTTTGATAAAATATCCCCATTGGCATCCCTTTACTTTTTTTCTTTTTTTTTACTCGCAGATTGTGTCAATATTGTAATCAGGGTTAATCCTGAATGTTTAATTTTTTTTTTTTTGGTCTTCAATTTTGCTCCCTTTCAGAGACTTGACAAGGCCCCCAAGTCGCACCTCTGACAACAGGTCCCTGTGTCCATCCATTGCTAGCGACGATTTCCCGATTTCTCCGGTCTCCCCCATCAACCGAGTCTACTGAAAGA
>VJOZ01000303.1:0-13144 GCA_009801055.1 Stichopus horrens | reverse complement strand
TCACTAGCTTTGTTGACAGTTTCCTGTTTTTCTAGTGTCCTTCATATGCTTGTAATACTTGTTAATGTAAACTGCTCTACTGTGTTTTGCTGTCCATATGAGAAAAAAATTTGAATTGAATTGAAAATTCTCCTTCAACAAAGTGTTTTCAAATTATTGCTGCAGTCATGAAAAGAGCTCCTTGATGAATGAACTATGCAACGGAAGGTCCACATTCAATCAGTACAAACACACAGAACATTTACAGATGCAGATACTGAAGTGGAAGGAACTTTATGGGTTTAACACAACTCACTGGGTGTACTTCATTGAACTGTATCATGTCTCACTCGGGACACCCACGAACTGTAACTAACATTCAGCAACACCTTCCAGGAACTCTCTGGCCTGTACAAGGGAGTGTCTTTAATATTCAACACCAGCTCTGACTGCTTTCATAACACCGATGTATGATGAAAAGCATACATGCCAACACCTACTGCACATAGAAGTTTAGTATCAACTCTCTTGCTTGAAAGACAGATAAGAGACAGTAAGGTTGTCTCTTTTTAAAAAACAAACCAGTCAGTTTTGAAATATGTTATAACTTTTAACACAACTGCACTCCAGTTCATCAAACAAAGGCCCTTTCATATTTTTCTGAGAAGTGAAGAATTTATGACAAAACAGAGAGATGCGTTTATAGGTAGGAATGAGTCACAACTATTCCTGGCATTGTCCTGTTGAGTCAATTTATGATTCTTTTCATTCAGGATGTTGAAATGACTGATGAAGTCAGGCAAGACAGTAAGGTTAGTGTTTAGTACATACAAATAAGGTGTGAGAAATCAAGGTTTTATTTTCCACTGGTACCCATACCAGGAAAGTTATGAGGTAAGCAAATCTTATTGTGGTGCTTGTTTGGGTGCAGAATTGAGAAGCAAATGGAAGTGTTCTGAATGACTGTCCTTTGGATAAAGATAAAATATGAATCATTGTTGACACAAGGAACCACTTCCCCATGTTGAGCACCTGTTGAGCTCTTTTATAAGTATCATTAAAAATGGAGAGTGCATAAACACAGATCTGTCATTTCCCTCTTTAACGTGGTAAGATCTCAAGGACCATTTTAAGCATACACTGGGCCAAACAAAAATTCCCCTTTTGGTGCTAGGCAAACACATAAGATCAGCAAAGACACTGTTGTCCTTCTAAATCTTGTCTGATTCTTAAATCCTTGGTTATCCTTCTCAAAATATTATGATCACAAGGTTTTAACATCTCATGACCCAAACTTATTTTTGACCTCCATATATCAGTGTCTCAATATCAAAAATCTCTCACAGTCATCCTTCTTAAGATACTGTCTTTACAAGATTTTCACCTTTTGACCTCTTGTGACCGTAAATGACCTTGACCTAAAAAAGTAAGAAGTATCTTCTCAACTTGACCAATTCATACTTGTCATACAATTCATACTTGCCACACTTCTCATACCAATTCATACAAGTCAGAAACCTAAGAATTATCCTATGGATTTGAAATATCATGTTTAAAAGGTTTAGAAGTTTTGCCCTCAAGAAAGTCTAAATGACCTTTGCCATGCATCCAAAAACATACAAAATTGTCTACTCAACATGAGCAATTTACATGCCATGTGTAAGACTCCCCACAATTACACTTCTTCAGATATAGTGTGTTTAAAAGTTTTAAAGTTTGAACTCTGGTAACATCAAATGACCTTTGACCTATAGATATCAAAGTCTTACAAGATCATCTGATCCACATGGGCAATCCACATGCTGGGTATGAGATTGACATATTTATCCTTCTTTGGGTAAAGTGTTTAGACAGTTTTCACAATTTGACCACTGGTAACCTCAAATGACCTTTGACCTCCATCAAAATCTGTAGGCTTCCTCATTATGTCCAATTATCACACTAAGTACGAGACCTGTCAAGGATAGCCTTCTTGAGATGTTGTTTTTATAAGGCTGTTCACATTTTGTCCTTCAAGACCTCAAATGACCATGCACACAGATGACACTGTCATGGGCATGGCATAGATTCCCTCAACCGTCAGCATAGACTTCTTGAGATATGGGACTTTGCAAAGTCTTGCTCGGCAATTGAATTCTCCTCCTTTGACTGATACATTCCTCACAATTTGAGCTGCAGCCTACTTATATCCAACCCAGGATATGTACTCATCTAGTAATCGCGTTTCCCTATGATCACCATTCGCTGGACAGACTTTGGACTCTGAATATAATTATGTACACATGAATCTATCATGCTTGATGTCTGGGTTAATACATGTATTAAAATACTACGCCTTGGTCTCATGAAATGAGACAAAAGCAGCGATCGAGCAATGAGAGAAAATAATGGTACTAACTTTTTAAAAGAGTGATATTTATATAATAGTACAACCAGATTTGCCTATGGCAGAAATAAGATATCGCTAAGAGAGATCCAAAACAGTTGAAGAAGAGTAGAAAATTACCATATTTACAAAACTAATCAGTTATAGGTCCTTTCCCCATCGTCACTCCCACCATTTCTCACAATGTCCATGATTGGCTTCTACCGAATTTTGTAGAGAAAAACAATGGTTCTGATTAAAAGTTGTGTGCATAATTAAAACGGCTCTCCAGAGTCAGCGAGGGCAGTGATCAATGAGGGGAGTAAACACTTTTCTGGAAGAGCAGTTCAGTAAATATATGGATGTTCTTTCAGAAGTGGCAGAACCAAGACTAGCAACAGAAACTTTCCAGCCCAAGCAGACTCTGCAGAGTCTACCTTTGGCAAGCAGGTTAGTGAGTTACAACAAGCCTGCAATAGTTAGTACAGATATGAGGGCAGTATTTATATAACCCTAGAATTTGCAACTTTTTGTTTTGTATCCTTCGGATACAACACAAAAAGTCACTTCAGTGCAGCTACAGTACGTACCTTACTGGAAGGGTTGACTTAATGTAACATCATGAAAGGTTTCACAGACTGACTAGGGATGGTGTAAACTAATGCATAGAACTACAAAAGCGCAAGAGTAGACATATAGAAGTACATTGTTCGGCAGGACATTCATGTTTGGAGCTTTCCGTCTATGATGGTGATAACTTCCTAACATTAGGTAATGCAGAAAGCAATCTGAATGCACTTGTTTGGTAGCTCAGGCCAACCAAATTAAATATGAACCTCAAGCAACTTTCAATCATGGAACTGTCCATGATATACGCTTCACGTCAATCTTCCTGCTTCAAATTCTGTGGGTGCTACAGACAATTATACAGTCCCTAGATTAGAGAGGGCAACAACCATTTACATCTTTGAGGGACAGTGCACTGTAACAGCCTGCAAATGCTGTCAGCTGAATAATTCACACAGGGAATCTGACCACAATGGCCAAAAACAAGTCTACATTAGTTAGTTGGGCCTGCACAAGAAAGCCGACTTAAGTGACTGGTCTCGTAATCTGTATTCCAAATACACTCAACTAATTAAAAAGAAGACTTTCCTACACTGTAATAGTTAGACTGCAACAACTGATGGTAAAATTTCTAAAATACTTAAAAAACTCATGTCCTTAAATATTAGAACTACATCAGTGAGGCTACAAATGCTACGATACATCCAGCATGCTTCCTCATCTTATCGTTTTACAATAAAAGCCTCTTGTAATCAATATTAATTGCTCAGTCTGCAGCCAGATACTGAACATCCATGGTCTCATTGCAAACCAGTGACAGCCACCCACACAATGGTTCTTCTTATTATCCTTATGTTACCTTTTTTGGCCAAGCTACTCATAACATTTTAACTGAACTTCCACAGATATCATACACATATCCCATGTAGGTCAGCTTGACTAACACTTATGCCTACCAATTGATGATGACATTTTGTAATAGATTACTCAACATGACAGCAAAACAAATGGAACACCACCGACCGTAAGAAAACAAAAGACCTAAATACAGTCAAAGATGAGTCCCACGTATTCCATGTATTGATTTTCTTCAGTTATATTGATTTCTATACTTAAATGTATAGTACAGCTAAAGAGAAATGCTTGGACACTTGGCTTTCAAGGGCAGAGATGTTCATATTGAAAACAACTAAGTAATACTACTGTGCACAACCAAAGAACAACGTCATGGTTGTTAGAGATGCTGACATATCTTTGGTCAGCACAACTACATATTTTTTTTCAGTATTCAGAAAAGTTAAAGAGCAAAAGTTAGCAGAGACCAAAAGAAGTTACTCACATCAAATGGTTAAGTGCTGCCCTTGCCTGTTGATAGTAATTGCAAGATTATGCTTTGGTATCTTCTATTCGTTGCCTGCATGCATGATAAACTAGCATGTTCTATATCACAGTCGAAAGAAGTTTAAACATAGTTGTTGCAGTCATTCCCTGTAGAGTAAACTCATCTGGTGCAATCTGATATAATGCTTTAAAGGCAGAATAAATTAACTGTGTGAACTTGCTGTTTATCAACTCCTTTTTTTTTTTTCAAGTGGACTACTTGAAACACAAAGGAAAAGGTCGGAATATGTGAATATGCAGAAAAGCTCTTGAGCCATCTGACCTTGTATTTCTGTAAAACGAAAAGCAAGTTATCCAAAATTATGATAACATCNNTTTTTTTCATAAGAGATTGCTACCTATGGTAATTGGAACTGAGGTTGGCAAAGGTGTCTTGAAATGATCACAAAAATTGTAGTTCAAAGAACCAATACTATGACTGATCCTACCAATACAGGATATGTTGAAAATTAATTTTAATTAGTGTTTATTAGTCCATATGTGAATTCTACAGGATGCAGAGGCTGACATTGAGCTTACATAATATTTACAGTTTACATACAGCATTCTGTTTTCTCCTTTGGGAGAAAGAGATACTGTGCTCATAAGTCTCATTACATCACAAAACTATGAAGCACGGTAAAATATCTCCCTCTGTCCCTTTGCAAGCTCACAAACTTTGCAATAAGTCCCTTTACAAGCTTACAGTATTTGTTGACAAAATGGCTGCATAGTCAGCCTCCAGTGTAGCCAGCAACAATTGTGGCAAATTTCATCATGACAACAGAAGATCAATTGTCACTGGCACTCAAGATAAAGCTGAGGGATAAACTCTTGTGCTGCTTTAATTCACATGTTATTAATGAGCCATCTCTTTGGAGATACTGATGACATCACAAAAAGGTTGCTTTCTGCGAAGTTCCAAGTCATAGCAACACTGAGAGATAATGTTATCCAGATCATATATTGAGTCTGTCAATATATCACTCAGCAAAGCAGAACCAACATCATCCACATCAAATTATACAGTGTACTGTACTGCAGCCACTCACACAGTAAATTATGAAAGACAAATGGAGGGAGAGGAGTCAATTAGCCTACAATGATAACGATGATGATCATGGAGGGATATACCTGGCAGATGTTTGAACTGACAACGACTTCTTTTGATGATCAGACGCTGTACATCCATGTGCATTGGTCACTAGCATCACCTAAGCATATCAAGTTGGAACAGTATGTAGCCTCCTTACTCTGGCTTAGATTACAAGAGGATAGCATTGACATCAATGGCTGCATATGCATACATGCATGCACACACACAGACAGGCACAAACCTACATATATACTTCTCCTAATCACCCACCCACCCTCTTCCCTCTGCCAGACTGCTTCCATACCTATACCTATCCACAGGTCAATACCTACATACACACATGCATACATACAGTACATACATAGTGCACATGTACACATAAGGAAAGTTTGATATTGTCATTTCAACAGCTTTTACAAATGCCTACCTACATAAGCACAGAAATGTGCAAACATGTATGTAGAACCATGTGGGGCTGTTAAGTTTTTATGTTATTGGTTCAAAGGGTGTTTTTCAAATTATCTGTTCTTTCCATTATCAGTAGACTCTTACACTGTCGGTTGTAACATGGCCTACAAAAGGTAAGTAACTTTGAACTAGTACCCATATATCCGCCCATGCCATTGGATTATTTTCATAGAATTTTGGGGTGAGAGGTACCTTTCAAACATATGAAGCATATGTACGGTACATACTATAAGACTAGAATCTTATGTTCACCAAAAGATCTACACATACAGTATAATATTACAAAGTAAAGAACAACAATGTTGGAATTGCACAATATGCAATCATGGGTCCAGAAAACCCATCTATATAAAATTACCTATGGCATGTTTGGGTTTCCTGTGGGTCCCATATGGTGATGTTCATGGGGTTTAATGATTGCACAAGGAAACAGTGAGCTGCAGGGATGTACAATGTAGTACCCACAAGCATGTTGGCAAGAGGGAATAAAAGAAATGTGTATCTACAATCAAAATGCACAAATACTTGAAATGGCAATCACAAAGTTACAAAACTTCATTTGAACTAATACTTTACTGGTATCTACATTGTCATTTTTTGTAGCAATAATAATTCTGTAGATTTCAGAATTTCTGCAAGTCCCATCCATTTTATCCACAATAGCTTTGATAAATCCATTAACACATAGGCTCACTGTGACTGACCAAACACTGGCATTTCTGTTGTTGCTTTCCCTCCCCATTTCAATTACAAAGTTTGTCACATACTATATATTGCTGGTAAAACCAGTACATATGACATACAAATCCAGCCAATGCATAAATGGCAAAATAGAATGTCAAAGGATACAAAGTTAAGCAAAGAGTGAAAGTAAACGGCAACTATCTCCAAAATTTATGTATCATGAGAGGTAATGCTGGCAAACTCCACTCAATCAAATCTCCAAGGAAGATTATGTAACTCTTACTAGCCCTAACCATGGTTCCCACACAAAAAGTGTGAGTTGACCTTGCTGTTAATCCATTACAAATCTGTGTTTGTGGGAACACCTTCAACACCATGTGTGGATGAGGGTGCTAGTCCAAAATGAATCTAGTGGGTAAATATGTAAAGGAATAGATTTGCGATCTGAGGCAACTTTAGATCTGACGCTTCACACTTGTGACGGACAGGGGATTAAAACCAGTGAGGTTAATAAATAATTTCCACTTGTGTCATTTTCTGATTAAAGACCTTTGGAAGACATGTCTACTTTTCATTCAAAATTTTCACAACTTATGTAAAATTTACCAGATAAATGACTTTCTTCCAACTTTAACATATAAAACCATTTTCATTTAGACACATATGGTCCAGATTTTGTCTTAATTTGACTTAACATTGCAACTTATAGCATGCTATAATTTTTAACCAAATTTGACGAATGGCAAAACATGTTGTTGAGATATTGTGGGGATTGGAAAACGACATCATTTTGAGACTTTCCTCCTCATCGTTTGTGAAATGACCCAAACAATATCATTTGTACATACATGAGGAAAAGAAAATTGGAACAAATTTGAATCACATACTGTTCTGTGGTAAACAATGTTACAAACCTAGAAATCAGACCTTAAGGTTGTATAAAACTTGAATAAACTAAAATGATTTACATGATAATGAAGTGTCATGTCAGAATTTGTGTTATACTTAGGCTGTACAATAAGACCTCTGTACAAAATCCATGGTTTTACACATACTTAATCAGGTGTGTTTTGGTTCTAACTTATCCTTTTGATGTTGTCTTGGCAATTAAGGGAAACTTGCTCCTGATATCATTTTTGACAATTTCATATCACAACGACACTAGNNCTAATCAGAGAACTATAAAACCAAAGTACCCTGTAAGGATTCTCTACTTCTCTACAAAAGTGATTCAGAACCAAACTTCAAAGCCATCTACAGTGCAACAACAGAAACCATACACTGATTCATAATACCTTAATACCACAATAATAATGTAAACATATAACCCAAACATATTAACCATAAACCAAAACAGCAGTAACATAGACATCCTATAAAACTTGTATGGTAAATGAAATTGCAAGAATGCAATACAAGCTTGTATTTGTACACATGCTGAGAGCAAGAACAATCCAGTTGTTTGAAGTTCAAAGTCCCTTTAGAACAAATAATGAGGGATATATGCTTACCATAGAGTTTGACTGAACCATCTTTTAACTCTGTCACCATTATGATGTAACCACCCAGGTCCACCGAACTGGACGGCGAGTTTGAGGGTCTGGCAGCTGATCCTGCCCCCATTGTGGTCTCTTCAATAATTGCAGTCGAAAGAAAATAAACCAGGCACAGATACAATGTGTCTCTTTCAGCTGTTTTGTTTTTGCTTTTTTTTTTCCTTTCTTTGTTTTTCTTTTTTCTTTGTCTATGTGTGAGTGTGTTTTTCCTGTTTCTTCATTCAAAAGTCCAAAGTACCTTCTTCAGACTATTTCAAATGTTGAGTAATATTCAAGTTTATCTGACAGGTGAACTTTGCATAAACACTTATCATCAGAAGATGGAGACCAAAACAGACCTTCATAATAACTTGACAAAATACAAAGCATTTGAATTGACTTCAATGGGGCTTGATGGCCATGAGTTCCTCAAAGGCAGCTACTTTTCACTTCACTCATGTCACTTCTTTTCAAAGCCATTCCGAGGACAAATATTCTTTTCAGAAAAGATAGCAACAGTCAAGCGGACAAGGAGGAAGTATTCTGCCTTACTCAGGAACGTCCAAACACTGAGAACATTTTACCATCAACTACATCATATACATAGTGGATGTTTCACAAAACGTCCAGTATTACAAACGTTGACGTGTTAGCCAAATTTCGCCTCCTTCCATATTATCAAGAACCAGTGTGAGTTGTACCCTCCATACACAAAGGACAAAATATCTGCATACACCATTTCAATGATAACATCAGACTTCAAGTTAAACATCAAAACAATAGATGAAGTCAACCATGAAGGCCCCAGGCTTAGAGATTTTTTATAATTCCTTACCAATGTTGATAACAGCCTTAGAAATTTCCTGACACTTGTCAATACCCCTTTGAAAGTGGTATAATTCTCAGCTAAAATTTTCTCCAAGTGACAACAGTCACAACATAGATAAAGAACTAGTGACTGAACCTATGGTAATATAGCAATTCTAACCACGTTTGACAAGTTAAGTCACTTGCCAACTTTCACTAATACAAAGAGCATGACTAACACTTTTCCTTACAAAGACAATAAGAAAAGAAACACAAAAGATTTCTCCCACTCTCATGCAGCTGAATGACAAAACGGAGCTGCATCAGCAACAAACATCTGATTCAGGGTCCCAATCAAGAGCTATTGTAACGAGGAGGAACAAAATCTTCCAATCCACTGGCAAACATCAAGTTCAAGAGATTTTCATCACCCACAGAAAAAAATTTCCTTTTAGATTGGTTGCTGGAAGATTTGACAATATAAACCAACGACCACAAGTGCTGCACTGCCGAGCAGAATATCCACAAATGATGAGTACGACCAACTACGCCAAGTTCACTGGCGATAGCATCATCACATCAACATTGATGACTGCAAGATCTTATTTCACTACTCTCCTTCTTCCAACCTTGGTGCTTTCTCAACATTGATTCGTTCTCCTCGGTTCCGTGAACACCATTCAATGCAGATCATAACAAAAAACCATTCACTAATATCAGGGCTTTCTTCAAACAGCAACAACTTCATTGAGTTTACAACAATCAATACCTGAACTGCTTTTCTCAGTGTCACAGACTTCACAGTCACACTAATTTAGCAACTCCTTAAAGACGCTACAGAGGAAGACAGACGGATCTCTGTCGCTCGCTTTCGCATTTCCAGAGCAATTTTTGTCCAGCATTTGGAGAGGAGGCGCACTCTGATGGTTTCTAGAATATTTCTGTGCTCTCAGTTTGTTCCCTTCCTTCTGACTGCTTTCAAACCAAAGAGGTTGAAATCATAAGACATGAAAGCGAAGTTAAATAGAAGCCACTTATATGATGTAATTAAAGAGCATTATTATTCAGACAGCTCTCACTCTCTCACTCTCTGAACAGAGAGTGGGGTGATGGACGCCAGTTTTGAGAATTTGGTGACAAGGCTGTCGTAATTTATCTGCTATTCTCTGAATCAACACAAGCATGGATTACTATTGCTGCTGTCAATGGTGTGCGATATCATAAAATGTGAAAGAGCTTTTGTCATCCAAAGATGTGGACACAAAGGACTGCCAGCGATATCAATGTCTTCTCCAAGTCAAAGCCTAACTCTGAATGTATGGATGCAAATGTCTCTTGGCACACTTTTAAGAACAGTTCTGCTCTCTGATTCAAGGCGGCAACAAATTGAAGATAATGAATCGTGAAGGTGGTCTACTTCACACTGATGGGTAATTATTATCTGCAATCTCTTTGTCATGGAAGTTCTGCAAACATCCTTCTTCAGCCTCCCTTTTTTTTTTAGATGTAAAGGGTTATAAGCCAGGAATATAACTCCAACATGGTCAAATTGCTGGAGGGCTGTTTCATTCTCACTTTCTCTATCTATGCTTTGTGGGAAATGTCAAATTTATCATCTTGATTGAAAACACAAGCAAAGACAGGCCAACCAAAAGACTCATTTCATGGTATTTATTGCTGTGTACCACTCGAAGAGTGTTGAGTCAACTAAAGAAAGGCTAGTCTAACTTCATACTGACTATCAGTTATACTATTCATACAAGTTTGAAGGAGAAAGGAATTACTTTCAATGCCTATTCACTTTAAGTGAAAAGCATAGTGGTACTACAAGTATCAAAGATGCCCATACTCTTCAAGAGTATGCCACATTTTTTGATGAGGTACTGTAGCCCTTCAGACAATACAACAAGTTCCAAAAGGGTTTTAACCAATACCAGACTTGATTTAAAATCATTGAAATATCATAACAAATTCTAACCATGTATAATTTGCACTGTAAACAGCACAACACAATACAATTTTGAAGGAGAATTTAATTTTTGAAAAGGATGAATCAGATTTCAGATGTTAGTTGACCACTGGACAAAATACTGAAACTACATAAATTTTCTTGGAAATCTGAAATTTTATGTAAGCACAACTGTCATAAATTCCCCACAATTCATCAGTGTAGGTATTCACAAGTGTCTTACCCTTGCTCTTCTTATATGCATTGTTTAACTGAACACGATGACACCTCGCATAAATGTTCTTACACTGTGCCCTCTATGCTCTAGATCGATCTCCGAAGGTTCTGGGACTGCATCCAGGGCTGCTCCTCGAGTCATTAGGGAGCTTTAGATTTCATTTCACGACACATAGACCTGCGATGCGGCAGTTAACCGGACAGCTTATGTCGTAGCGCCAACTCGTCGTCCTGCTAAATGTGTGCTCTAGGTTGTCGTCTGCAGCAGAACGTGGAAGATCAAAACAGCCAGCCTGGAATTTTAGGCAAGATGAGTGGGTGAAGTCGTGCCTTGGGCAAAACATTTAAAGTCATGTCATTACATGGCAGAGTTGTCCGCGTCGTGAAATCTAAAGCTCCCTATTACCACCTGCTACGGAGCCAAGAGTGAATCTCAGCCCACTGAACCAGGGTAAATGACATTCACCGCTCCCACAGATTATTCCAGGTATATACACCAGACACGCAAGGGGGCACACTTGAGTGCAACTCCCAGTCCCTCCAAGGGTGAAACTGATTACGAATAATACATCTGGCATCACAGAGAGGGGAATCCATCGTCCAACAAGCCAATGGGTGTGGGGCACAGGAAACAAACTACCCCTAAGTTACAACAAAATACTATGAGAAAATAAGGGTGCATGACATAGGTCTACATAACAAAATGCATAAAAATATTGAGAACTGGCGAATGAAAACATTTTCTGTACATACAATATCAATGATGAATGAAAGGACCTTGTTTTTAAGGGGAAGGGGACAACAAACCCTCTAAAACGAAAAACAAAAATACCAGGTAAATTAAAATATATCTGTTACCAAAACTGATATAGACCGAAAAATGAATAAATAATGTAAAATTTTTACAAGGCAGAATTTACATAATTTTTTATGAGAGCAATACAAAGAAAATCAAACAAAAGAATATTGAAGGTTATCTGTTTTTCTTAATTCCTACTTATGGGAAGAACAAAGGGTGTGTGTAAAAAAATGTCATATCTCTTAAGAGTAAAAGCTAAAGGAGGCTGTTCTGGAGCATGGAGGCTCAGTGTGAGAATAATCATGGTATCACAGTGGTAAGTTAAACAGTGTATACAGTAAGTGAGAGCAAGGAGTAAGTTTATGTTTCCCATATGAATTATGTCGAGTTAAAGAAACAAAAGAACCTGTACGTCACTCGCAGTACCAACAGACATTGGTACTGCAATCAGAAGTGAGAATTGTGCTAAACTGAAGCATATTCAGTTTGTGACTTGCAGCTGTGATCTTTGACTTATGATATCATCACTTGCAAGAGTCCAACTGTGTCATACATAGGAGTCACCTACCCTATGGACGATCTTTTTACAAGTTTCTTTTTCTTTTTTTTTTAATTCTGATAAGTACCTACAGAACACAATAAATTCTAGTTCCAATATTGACAGTATTTGCTTAAGAATAACTGCATTTAAATCTATACAACAACTGCATTTAAAAAGCAGTATTAAACTGAATTTAAGAATAACTGCAGATGCCAGCGAGGTAAGTGATGAATGAAGTACATTAACTACATTTGTACTACAAAAAGTTTGAGCTGATACATAATTTTCATCTCCAAAATATCTATCAGTGACAGTTTTTCAGCATTTCACATCAGTGACAGTTTCTCAGTCAAATCAATTGGATTTGTCACAGTGCAAATGCCTTACCAGTAACATGGGTAACCATGAAATCCCAACAACTCACTGCTGTGGGTACTCACGAGTGACTTAACTTACCCCTTTTTTCACTAATGCACACACTTAGCCAAATGTCCTCAAAATCAATTCTAGCACCACTCCCTCTAAGGTCTAGCCCATCCTTGTATGCATTAGTGAAGCAAGGGGTTTATGTTTACGATGTGAATGTCTTGTGCCTATTCTAGAGCAACCACAACACAGTTCATATTTTCATATTGTATTGTAACAATTGTGTCTTTCCTGATGTAAACTGAAAAGTAATGAGTGAGGGAGTATGAGATACGTTAAGAGGACAAATTGTCTTAATAATACAGTACTTGT
>VJOZ01000280.1:0-11433 GCA_009801055.1 Stichopus horrens | reverse complement strand
TACTATAAGAGTGATACACTGTATTTTATTCCTATTACTGTGTTCAGAGGAACGGCCTTGAAAATGTTGCGCGTGATGCTTAATAAGCTCTTGAGATATGATGGAAATCCAAATTGTGGGGCAGAATTTGTTTTTTTTTTTCCTGGTTAGCCTTTAAACTTGATAAGGCAAAAGAAAACCCTCTAAAACTAATTTGATTGACGTTAATGGCAATATCGTTTTGAAGCAATAATTTAACTATGCGTGACATTTTAACCTCCACCGGCACAACGAGAAAAGAAGGAAACGAACTACTCGATGAGTACATTATATACCATACGATCAGTGTACAGGAAATCCATTTATTACGTTGGCTGGTACTGGAGTTTCACCCGCAGTCTTGATTGTCATACCCTAGATGATCATGGAGTTGCAAAAAAGCTCCCTCTGTTACGAGTTCATGGAAGCAATTTCTGCCAACGAAAACCAAAACGAATTGAAAGGAGAAAGTTTACCAGAACGTAAGTCATCAGGATAGATGATATTTTGCTGACGGAAATGATTTCAGACAGATGTATTCCAATTTACGTTATTGAACTGTCTTATTTATGTGTTGGAAATATTTACTTAAGTTGCAGCGATTAAATACTGATTGATGCAGCAAGAAGGATACGGACGAAAGAAGAGGACAGTAAGAGCAGACAAGGAGGAAGCCCCAGACATACGATGTACAAAGCGGGTTAGGTTTCACGAGGTTATTCGAGGGAGGAGAACAAACAGCACGTGGAGTATTACTTAAATGAAACTCTCACGAAAACTGGAAAATGCAAAGCATATTGAGGAGACTCATTGAACGTCTTTTTTTTAGCAGTGAAGAGCCTTTCTTCCATTTAACGGAGTAGTCGTGACACACTTGCAAGATCTTTGTTCTCTGACTATGGAGACTATGAACATCTTCAACATGAAAAATTTCTCAAGCAAAAATACATGGTGATCAAGCTTTGGAAATAATGTAGCTATAGATACTTCTAATGTTTTCGTATTTATATGTTTATTAGTATGAAATAATATGTCTAATTGATACTTCATTTTTTAGGGGGACTTCTAGCACTCAAAGTTCCACATACACTACAACAATTTATACTACAAACTGCTCTCAGACGACAAAGAAGTAAACTAACGAACAACACCGTCTTCGACTTTGTACATCTTATCTGTCGTTACACAATATTCAGTAGGGGAACAATTGCTAACACTGACGTCAGTCACGTTTGTACTCATTGGCCATCAAGTTAGGAATAATCTTTGCAGGCACTTTTTGCAAATTTTTAGCTGTCGACTAGAGGGACTCCGTAGATCTCCTCTTCGGGAAACCAAAGAGCAAACACACAGAAAGAAAATATCTAATGTAGAACCTCTTACAACATGGTCTTCGAGATATAGCGGTAAATCTGTCGTTTTGGGAAACCGTTGAAATTTGTGCAGTACACAGCAGAGTACGAGCCCATATCTATGGACGAAGATAAAATCTAGATTAATGAATGGAGGTAAGCAAGTCATGAGATAATATGTGAAGTGTACGGATACGATCTGATATATATTTTTACTGATTTTAATTTTACACAAATTGTACATTGTGTCAATTTTCCAAGACGTCTTCGGTTGCTACAGAGAAATTTTATTCAAGTCACCAGTACGTTAATAAAGCAGTGAAAATCAGAAGAACAAAGTCCAGCTGTTAAATTTGGAAATGCAGAAAGCAAGAACGTCAACAAATCACAGTGCGTGAGACGTCATAACCACGACCACGATGGAACATTTGTAATAATATTGTACATCATCAAAATAAAGTTTTACCTGTAAAGCGTAGCCAATCACCGGTTTTCAGTTTTGGTAACCGACATTTCTCTATGACAACGTCCTCGTCACACGTCTGGCCCCATATTTTACAAATAAGTGTGGGTTTACGAAGATAATCTTCTGATACGGGCTAAACGATAAAAATAAAACAAATTCTTAAAAATTCCCATGGACGTAAAAAGGAAACGAGCAAAGAGGATTCTCGTTT
The DNA here is from genome assembly GCA_009801055.1 of Stichopus horrens. Lineage (NCBI taxonomy): Eukaryota > Metazoa > Echinodermata > Holothuroidea > Aspidochirotida > Stichopodidae > Stichopus > Stichopus horrens. Next base: position 9,386 of record VJOZ01000280.1, on the reverse strand, counting down.
AAGTAAAAGTCCAATTCTTTTTTGAGGAGGGAGGGTGGGGGATGGGGTTGGAAGGGTTGATTGCAGGATGACATTAGAAAAACAAACATTATGTAGTAAGAGTCCAAGCAGTCCTTACTATGATTGAGGCTATAAAATTACATTTTCAGAACTTGAAAGCAACAAACACACGTACGCGCCCCTGCATCACCAAATTTGGCAACTTTGTAAACATAGCTATGATGTAGTGACGAACAAACTATAGGATCACAAATGTAAAAAGTAAAGACAAATGTAAAAAGCCCTCAGTAACAAGGAAGTGACCTGCATNNTAAAAAAAAAAAAAGCTACAAGCGCAATCAGTAGTAATGGCAGAGGGACGGTACTTACACTTCCATTCTCAGTCAGGTAAAATTCAGGGTTCTTTTGGGTAACTTTAGTGTGCCTCGAGGTAATTTGGGTGGTGCTTTTTGTTGAATTTGTGTTTCCTGCCTTTTGATACGCATGAATGTAAAGTCTGAACTTGACGTTATTAATTGCTTTAATACGGTTGTGGTAATTTATTACGGTTGTGATCTCTACAGAAATACAAGGCTAATCATAAAACATGTATGCGTTATCGAAAGCGACCAGAATTTCAGCTGTCTGCTTTTCTTTGACAGCCCTTACCTCAACATGAAGAATCAGTTCCGGTACTATGCTGCGAAGAAACAGAGAACTTTGATTTCCGTCGTTGATAAAATATTCCATTTCGGGACTGTCTTTTTGAAAGTTCAAGCTATCTCCGACGGTGTTAGTACGTGCTCCAATGATGTTCGTCACCAAATCAGTTGACGGCATAGCAAAGTATGCTCCTGGTTCTGCAATGATCTGCACCGCTTTTTCTTTGTCAGCCTTTTCGAAAAAGCACTCCTCCAAAGATCTGTTTATGACATCAGCCACCTGTAGAGACAGTCAAGGCGTTCACGATACATTCCAACATAACAAGTAATTAAACAGTTTTGAGAATGGAAGAAGTCGGCGATTTGCGTGCCGTGCTCACAAAATTTTCATTTCTCAGTTTAAGCTATAACATTCCCTCTCTTCTTCTCCACCTTTCCGTCCTTCTTTATGCAAATTTATTTAAAGAGAACGAAAAATAAAAGAACAGAAAACCTTACATACCGCAGCAAATTCCATTACTCCATAGTTGTTGGTGGTTTCTCCCGAGAATCCTCCTCCAATGTCAACAATGTTCATGTTGAAACCAAGATCTTCTCCACACTGGAATACTTTTTTCGCTTCTTTAATAGCTTTTGAATAAGCGTTAGGATCGCGACACCCGCTACCCACATGGAAGCTAATATTACAGGAAAAACGAGTACACATAGAATGCTTATGAGAAACACATTACCTGGAAATTTCATCAGAGAACAATTTTTGTTTGTTTGTTTGTTTCATTAAATTTTCCAAAAAAAAAAAATTAATAAAATAACGAAAACATAAAAGAAGGCATGGCAGGAGAGAGTATCTTTTATTGCTACTTTCTCTCGTATCAAATATCCAGGAGCGTATCTCTACTCTAAAGACACTCATCATATCAACTACAACAAGTGTCGGTGTGGGTCCGTTTATGTAAGTTTGTGTTTGTCAGTCTGTTTTGCGTTATCTTCTTTCATTAACAAGAGAAGAAGGATGATGTCCACGAATTTCGTCGGAAAACATCACCGCGGTTCAACTCCATTCCTAGGAGGTCTTTCAAGACCAGACATTTTGAGAGGCTAGGAGAGCCATCGTCGCGAGTATTCATGCGAGGAGCACCAACAATCTTGGACAAAACTGTTGGAACACTTTACGTCAGGTTGCGATTATAATCCTTAGTTTAAGTTGAGAAGAAAACAGAAAATAGCTGGGTTTCCCGAGGACTTTTGTCCAAGATTGAAGATCTTTGGTGACACTTCCCCAAGGAGATCGATTGCTATAGTCAACACCACTAAGAGAAGCATCGAAGCTGAACCTACCAGGTCATTTCAATCTTGAGTGAAACAGAGGGTCTGGCACTGTAAGCCTCAGAGAGGTTAGAACTATCAATCCAAGATATCTCTAAGTTTATACGGCTACGTTATTATCAGAGATTATTGTCGCTATAAAATTACCAACGTCTGGACAGTTTCAGTAAGAGGAAGAAGCGATCCATCATCGAGAGGCCAGGACTGCCAGGAGTCCAGGAAAAATAGGAATTACATGATTGGGTTGCAGAAGGAGGGAAATGTGTCATCAATTCCTTATGCCAGAAAAATACTCAGAAGATACCCAGAAGAATGCTGTCAAACCTTCTTCTGGATAAGTGACCCTCATAGACAACCTTATCCGTGTTGTGAAGAATTGAAACCGATAAAACAGTACAACCACTCGACTGTAACTTTTCGTACTGATTTATTCGGAAAAACGCAACTTGAATTTATGTAAACACGAAGTGAACGAGGGTGAAACATAAGTCCAATACTATGAGGACGAACAGTGAAATAGTTTCAAGAATGACTGATGAAATGTAATTACGATAAATAAAATAACGATGAAAACAGTAAATAAACAAACGAAACAACAAACAAAATTACTGGCACTTTTGTAGAACGGATTAGAACGTCAAATTACTCTCTTTGTAGTTTTGTTCCCTGATCATGGATCTTGCCGTTAAGACTGGCTTACTCAAACTTTGCAGAAGCTTTGAAAACTACTCTGATTTTAGTGATTCTTTTGTCAGATCTCACAACTGTAAAGTGAGCCTAGGTAGATACCACAAGGGGCCGTTAATCTCCGATAAACTCCGATGAATCAACTTTTTCTGCTATATCCCATTTGTGTATACTTGTTAATAACATCGGAGTATGCTTGTCCTAGTACAGGTTTTCTCATCAGTTGTCTCTCCGTATTGTCAAAAAGTTTAATTGCCATTTCTTTACTGCCAGGCAGGTAGATATTAAATTTTCCCTTGCATTTGGTATCTGCCACTCTCATACACCAAGGTATTATTGGCTTTGTCACTCGATGACGGCCTGTTCTTCTAAAGTCAGTTTAGGGACCTTTGGTGCAGTTCCCAAGGTTTCTGTCTCCCAAAATCTGCAGCATGATTGACTTTAATTCCACCATGACATTGTTGGGGTGAGAAAAGTATGTCTGCGTTATAATTAGTGGTGTCTTTCTACCCTTTTTGTTTAACTAGAAAACCAATGCAGGTCCACTCTAACCGTGTGAGTCGCCAATCGACTCTCCTGGATTTCCACACCACACATCCTTCATAAAGTAGTGCACTCTATTTGGTCGAGCTCGATCAATAGCTCAACAGTGGTTTTTTTTGCCAAACTTTGGAAATGGTATGTCCTTCAGATGCTGCAGTCCATTGCCTTTATTTTCCAGTCAACAGTGACAAGATCCCCGGCGACACGTTCCGTGGTTCCAGCCACTCGGCTGTCAAGGCTTTCTAGTCCTACCATCTCAACTGGCATGGTCTCAAATGTTTTGATCTAAATGAATCTCTGTCTCCTCCAACTTTCCATTAGGAGGATTAGCTCTGCGGCAACATCTGCATTCACAAAAAGTTTTTACCCACATCCAACAGTCTATTGTGGAAAATTTCTGCATCCCTTATTGCATATTGTCTGGTGCGATTACACTCGCCACCTATATGGTTGTATATANNTATATACAACCATATAGGTGGCGACTGTAATCGCTTTGTCATCTTTTTGACAAGGACAAACTACAACGTCCTGCTCTCAAGCTCAGTAGCACCTGAGTCTTTAAGATTGATGATTGTAGTAGCTATCGTAATTTTAGCAATTTCTGTTCTGCAGAAATGTTTCTGTTTCGTATACTTTCACATTACCATCGAAAACTGGTATCGAAACTCTTTTAATAGTTGTTTCCTTAATGGCATAGCGCCCCCTGACCAGGCTTATTGGGTTGTCTAAACGTAAGCTTCTCCTGCGGGCCCCATCGGTAAGCGGGCCTGTATTATGCCTATCGCATGTTTCATTATAGTACGTAGGCCTAACATCGTTATATTGCCTTGTAGTTATATCCTGTCCTCTTTCATAGGTGCAGTCATCGCTGTGTATTCCCGTTTGTGTCTGGGTGCCTACTTGCACTTTCACTTTCGTCATTATCATCATTTATCTAATTTATTTAATTTGAACTGGTAGGCCTATGCTCATTGTTACGGGCATTCTCTCCCACTCCCACTCTGATCGATTTCTGAAATAACCTTTTCTGCATTGTCGTCATTTGATATGCTGTATAAATCCTCTGCTAATTCGGTCATGATTTCTTGAGCTTTCGTTTGGACCTCGTCAACGTTTGTCCACGCTACATTTATCACGCTATTCTCTAAAGCGCCGTCCTGTAATAGCTCTAGCAGTGAGTGACGAGCTGTCGTGGACTGTGATTTTCCTTTTCGACTTTTTCATCTTCAGTTTCTTTACTTTGGCCCGATCTGCGAGTATTTCTGAGGTTTCGTCTTCATCGGACGTCTTAACCTGCAACCTCTTTCTGCTACCAGCTTGTTGTGAAGACTTGGAACCGATCGATGAAATCACTCGACTGAAACTTATCGTACTAATTTATTGAAAAAAAACTCAAATCGAAACCGTGTAAACACGTGAACGAGATGAAACAAATATAAATATATTACTCTATATGAGGACGAACAATGGAATAGTTTAACAAATGACTGACGAAAAGTGACTTTGAAATGGACGAATGATGAGAACAGTAAATCTACAATTCTAATTTATTACGCACAATACAAATCAACGAAAGGACGAACAAATCCAGGACGGAAAAACGAAGGCTTGTCTCTGAACAATCCCTGTCCTTTTCCCATGATTTGCAACCATGGAAAAACGAAGAATGAGCACACCTTTTTCGGCCAATCATCTTCTTTAAAAGGCACAATATTTTTAAAGGACTCCTGCATTGTAATAAAACTAGACTGAACTACAACATGCTCGGTATGTATCGACTCTATGGGATTCTGTTATGAGAGGAATATATGTGTTATTACTGATTGATTTAAGATACAGTTAAAAAGTTTTCACTAAGGGTTTTTCAACCGTGCAATTATTCAAATTATTATCCGAAGGTTATCTCGAACGTAGGTGAACAAGTGATGTGTAATTTCAACAAACATTGTAAATTGGGTACAAATTGAGCACAATAATTACACAAATCTTATGATAATTGACGTATGCCATATGACTCTAACTTCTAACGTGGGTGTGAGTGTATGTGCAAAAAGTAAATTACAGCCTTACCTGACACCATTCACGGTCAAACCTAACTCTTTAGCAGCTGAGAGAAGATTGGAAGTGTCTTCTCTGTGACACCCAAACTTTTTCGTCATGCCGTCGGACAGAGATGTTGCAAAATGTTTCGTAGATATTCGCAGCAAAAGTCTGAAGTGAAGGAAAGATGGGGAAAGAAATGGAGAAAGAGGGGAATGGGATGACTGTGGGGCTTGCAGGAAAGGATTGTATGAAACTGCATGAAATTTGACATGCAGTCATCATCCCATCGACAGTCCATTCAATTCTAACTTAGATTATTACACGAAAACAGTGGTCCAATAGTGACATGTATTCATCATAAGTGTGCATCGAGTGCAATTTGAGGATGCCTCCAATTTCCGAAATACCCCACACCGGGAGCTCTCTCTGTTACTCTTGAGGGGATTGATTCAAGACTTTGTCTTTCATAGCAATTAGTCACTTACTCTACCCCCTCCCACCTACCCGACCAACTGTCCAGAGTGTCCTTTACTTTGCTACCTCTGTCATGTTGGTGCACATCTTCTGCGATATATTTTTAATAGAAGCACAATCATAACTGTTCTCACAAACTCAACACCACCAACTTCATTTTCAAGATACAATAATTTTACCTCATATTTGGTGTATTTGCTTTAATCTTGTCCAGTTCGTCTTTATCGTCGAATGTAGTATATTGAACTCCAACCGACGCTGCGTATTTTAAATAAGAAGGCTGCTTACGGGTGTTTGCGTATATAATCCTGGAAGGTGGGTTTCCCATTTCTGTTACTGCCTCTATTTCTTGCTAACACAGAAGAGCAGAACAGGAGAATATGGCGTTTTACTGAAGAAGACATTAGATCAAACAGATAATGGCATCACTGCTTTTTTTTTTGGAAGTGAAACAAAATCATGTACAGTCCTTTAAGTATACATTACAACATACACTACAATTAAACGTCTCAATATGACCTTTAGTAATTATTTAATCTGAAGTAAATGTGATCACTCCGAGGTTTTGTCGTAACATAGCTTGTAAAACGCCAACGGTTGCCAATACTGCCACAAGCTTTCAGTTGGAACACGATCCTATGGATATTTTGACAGAACAGAAATGTGTCTTTCGCGTACGAATCAGCTCAGTTTGATTGAAGTTTGCATGAAGTCTATACAATAAATCTGAATTAACATAAAAGTAAAATATATAGCTATATCCTTTAAAGGTTCTACAATACTGTAAATTGACTTACTTAAAGATTGAAAAGACTCTAACTTCAGCTACTAACATTAATCTTCAACATTTAAGTCAATTTTTTACATCGTTTGATTTTAAGGGAAGTCACACATGCTTTTTCTTTCTATATTCTCGTTAATATTCGCTCGATTAAAGTTCGCAGACTACAAAATGCGTATACTATCTTCATCTGACTCTATTTTCATATTTTGAATTATTTTTTATTATCTCTTTTTTACCTGAAGTTCTTTTTAGCAATGTATATTATGACAAAAAATAAAGAAACTAAAGGAAACAATATTAAAATCAGTACACGATTCTTACCGCACCCTCTTCACTCATCAAAAAGAGCTCCCTCTTTTAACTTTTCGGAAAGACAACCGTACCTAACATTTTAGTACTTACCCTGCTACCGACTTACTGCATAAATTAGTAGTTATTGTGGCAGAAAATTTTAAATTTACATTAGTAACTTCATTCTTTATGTCGTCCTGCGTCCTTCCTCCCTTGGAAAACAAATACGATGTAAGATCACTAAGAGATAATGAACTAGTAGTCAATGCTTTTCTGTCAGCGAATAACGCATCCTTTTTTTCTGTACCTCAGTACATCTGCAACGTTCTACAAAATTACGCTAAAAAACGGCACGATACAACACAGTGCCCGCGGAAAGTCTCACGTAGTACTAGGTACCTATGCAAACTTACTCAATTGAACTTGTATGAAATGGTAGGCTTAAATATTCTGTAATACTATATTATTGCAAAATTTCTCCAGTATTCAACTAAACAATCGAAACCTCTTATCCTCATTAGCAAAGCCTGTTCACTAGTAGTCATTTCTATTACACTTTCGTAATTACACTTTCGTTTTCATTCCAAAAGGAAATTATAAACTGATAAAGCTCTATACGTTTTTTTGAAACTGAAATACTGAAACACAAACAGCTAGGAAAGCCCCAAAAGGCCATGTGATTTTTTATTAGGGGGTAGGGGATTGAAAAATACAAATTACTAATTTGAATAAACAGTTCATCAGTTTGATCGATTGTATTAAATAAATAATGTATTTAAATGAATTTATATTTCTTTTAACAAATTTATAATTCGATCAAACAAATTCAATTGACTTTTTGCAAAAAAAAAATCAACTTAGAGCTTGAACAGATACTGACAACATCGCTGTAAATACCGAACGTGCAATTGATGACCAAACCGCTATGTCTAGGTGTGAGTATAAATAATACCCTATTCGTAAGGTCTTCATCAGATGCAGTACAGCTAAGGCTTACGGAGAGAGAGAGCAACTTGGACCTGATCTTATATGTAATGTTGTCAGTGCTGAAGATCCTTTAACCAATCACACTCAATTCCTCGAACGATTTTAATAACCTTTCTCATTCGAGAAACAATTTACAACAGATATATGAGGATGCTCGTTGGGTCAAAGAAGGTAAAAGTGAGCATATTTACTTAAGCTTGAGTCACGTAATACGATTACTGTTACGATTACGATTGTTGATATCTTTCATTCTTTAGAGGTTTCTTCCGGTCTAAACATTCATTATGATAAAGCAAATACTTTTCTGTTAGGGCTCCTTCAAAACTTTTCCTTTGTCCATTTTCAACTTTTCTTAGACACCTGATCCAATTACTGTCTCTTACACCACATTTTATATAGAGATATCCGGTATAGGCTCGATTACACCCCAAAGTATCTAGTCATACAAAGGTGCTAAAATTATTGTCCGTTAGAGAATTAATGGTGATTGTGAGGATCACAATTGGTAATACATATGGCTTCTCCCAACTTGTTTTTTTTTTTTTTTTTTTTCATGTTCCCAACTTTACCAAACCACCTAATTGTCTCTTCAATTAACTTAAGATCCTTAAATTTAGCTTGGGCTGGGGGAAATCAGATTAAACAGAGTACCATCAATTGATGAAGAATGCCCTCAGGTAACCCACATATCAATGTACTTTTACAATATGTGTACTAAATCTACATGAGTAAACCAACTAAACATTTGATGAACCAAATTAAACAAAATCACATGGAATTATGGGTTTTCGGTAGAATCTCCAGGGCAACGGAGCTGAGTATATTTTGTATGATTTTCTGTATACTGCTACTGCTTTTAAAATCCCACAAAGACCAGCTCAATTTGTCAGAAAGTGGAAAATTAGTGCTCACTCCGTTTATTGATGTAAGGGTAACGTGTTTAATTTTATACTGATAGATTTACTGGTAGATAGAAATACCGGTATGAAGTATTCACTGTACTGACAATCTTACTGCCAGGGTGACTGCTAAAGAGCCAATTTTATCTGTGGGGAGTCTGCTGGTTATTTTATACGCATTTTTTTACTGCGTAAGGGGTGGCAATGCATTATAAATTTAACTGCCCTTACCATAAGGTACATCCACAGCATTCGAAGTGGTCACCGTGGCAGTTTTAACAGTATAGTGAGGAGTTTAGCTATTCCCATTTTGTCCTTTGGAGTTAAAAACATGTTAAATAGTCCATAAACAATTTGTAGGTAGTGGTCGGATGGTCTTAAAGTGCTATTCTTGTTGACTTCAGTAGTCTCGCCCTGGGAAGATGTTCCATATATACGTTGGATATGATGTCCTGAAACATAATCTACATGTTCCCAATTTCAAAANNNGTTGCTAAGGATAATTTTCCATATCAACGATGGTTAACACAGATAAAAAACACAAAATGAAAACTCCAGATTGCTTAAACAGGGTTTTAGATGATAATAAGATGTAATATACATGTAACCCATTTCAAAAGTTGCACAGTTACGAGTATTTAGAGAAAACATACTATTTTGGTGCTAGGGAAAAGTTTCCCTTACAACAATAGCTAAAGCAGATTAAAA
>VJOZ01000275.1:330-11263 GCA_009801055.1 Stichopus horrens | reverse complement strand
GATGCATTACAGCCTTTAAGTTAATGGTCCTGTGTGTTTTTTCTTCCTTTTAATAAACTCTTTGCGTTTTTTCTTCCTTTTAATAGACTCTTTATCAGAACCTTTTCAAACCCAAAACGAGAGAAGGAACAGATATACTGTAATGGTTACCATGATTTATCTTCAATTACTTCATGTATTGTGCTTCTTAAAAGTGGAAACATTCACCAAAGCAAACATGATACAAACCAGAATGCACAAATGCATTGTGGTTTTGATTATTTCATTATGAGGACTTACATCATGAACCTGATGTGATAACTGATGTGTATAAACCTCAACATGAACAATTGCATACTACAGATGTAAGTCCAAGTGCTTCCTGTTTGGAGATGTCAAGATATGGTTTTCCCAAATTGACTCTTCTTGTTCCAAATTGTCTCTACCAAATATAATAGGATTTTGTGATCAGTATGGTACATCACTACACTTACATAGCAAATGTGAGATAGTGCAAGCTAATGCTTTGGAGATATCATGTTTAAATGTAAGGTTTTTGCCATTTTACAACTGCTGACCGTAAATGACATCTGACCTCCACTTACACTGTGGTCACATGTACCCTGCACTCAAGGTAACACAGTGTTACCTCGTGCTCAAGCAACGTGAAAACGCACACCTGTATACTGGTTGTTGGTGATAAAATCTCAATCCACCTCCACCCCTGTTTTTAACTCGTTTATAAAATTTACAATGCATGATTTGCTTCTGGTTTACGGAAAAACAATTTACAGAATTTCTGATTATGACTTTTATTATTCCATGTTTAATTTTCACCAGCAACTATTCTGAAATATACTTTACACTGCAGACAAGACACCGAAATGCACACAGGAAATTATACAGTTAATAGAATACAGTACACTGTAATAATTGGATGTAGATCTACCGCTAAACTTCTGCAATGCAGTGTAATCTAAAGACCTTCATTAAATACACTGTACAATAGCAAATCTTACTTCCTCTACACTCTCTCCAAACATACCAGGCAGGCCTTTACATAAACCGTACTATGTCAAATACAAGGGTCAACCAAGATATTTTATTAAGTCTCATGCCGACCCTACCTCCCCTTCTCGTGCTGCTTACCTTTCCGTGCTGCCCATTTCGCATGTTGTCCCCTCACCCTTCCCAGCCTGCCCTTCCAACTTCCCGGTACCACAAACAGAAAACCTCCGGCACTATTTTCATTCACGAAATGCCAACAGCAAACCTTGTTAAAAGTATATGAACCAAATCAGCAACTTGAGTTTTTCAACATCAGAGACAATGAACTACACCTTACAAAGAAGCTCATCATGTTATGGAATAACAAGAAACAAGTATCAAAGTCTACCTTTACCCTCACAGCTTCAAACGTTTTTCCACAATGAAACTGATTTTACCGACCAGCTCTGTATGCTACAACAGCCATTTCCTCATACCGTACAACTACACAATCCTGGCCTTATTACTCCCATTCCTAGAGACTACCAGCCCCTAAAATTGGACAAAACTGTGTTGGTAATTATTTCTCTCCCACCATGGACAAAACCTGCCTCTCTCTCCCTCAACCTAGATTCTGTTTTCTCTTTTAAACTACCTGTCATGAGTAATTCCAGATTTTTTTTTAATTTCCTTCAGCTACTGTAGTCGATCAATGACATCATCGCCATTTCCTGTTCCCCCAGGGGTTGGTAAACTGGTTCAATCCCAGACTATAACATAGCCTGAGAGTGAGTTCAAAGATGACAATACAACACTTGAAGAGAAAATGAAGGAATCTTTTACAAACTAATTTCTTCGTTGACGATCTTTGTCTTAAGGGCTGATAATCAGCACTGGGTAAACAACTTACAGAGGAATGAAGACAAGCCATTAGCAGCGACATCCGTATGACTTGCTTATGATAGCATCACCCCCCCTTCACATCCAAGCCTCCAGATAGATTGAGGAAGGATCGAGATTGTTGACAACGTATGACATAACGATGGACCTGAGATCTTGTGACTTTCTGAACAATGCTAGAATGAAATCAATATGATTTCTAAAAAACATGAACCAAATTCTGTCAAAATAACTTGAAGTGTTGTAATTTTTTAGCTTAGCAGACAAACAAACTTCAGGAAACCTTCTATTTCTCCTGCATGAAAATGACTACACACTTTGAAGAAAACATTGCAATTTAACACACGGCTGCCTAACATTGTGACAAATCTACAATTTGAATGAAACACAATGAAGTGTCTTAAATCTTGTCCAAAGAATGTTTCTGCTGACCACATAAAATTGCCAAACAAACCAGGAATGTCTAGCTACCTGTATTGCTTTGTAGTTTACCAACCACAAAGAGTTTTTTTCAAACATGCCTTCAGTGTTTTACCATTTCTCAACAAAGTGTTTAATAGATTCTATTAGAAGGAAAAGGGACTCAAGTAAATGTTGGTTGTAAATAAGTTTAATCATTTGTTTGTTAATCATCTCACTAGACAATTCATATCTGAAACTCAGATTCAATATAGCCATTCAGGACATTAAAGGGAAATAAAGCATTTGTTTTGCAGAAGAAAATCATATTTTTAAAACCTCTATTAGCGGACACAGAGCAATAGAGTGGTCAAAATAAAGATGGATGCAGTCTGGATGGATGGATTATTTTCAAGAGATGTGTTTCTAACAGATGCAAATTCAGTAACGTGTTCGTCACCAATAATTCGTTCACCTAAATTTTCAAAAGTTCAAATAATGCCTCTTTTGTAACTGCTCTTATGCACAATGTTTCCATTAAGATGAAGATGTTTATTGATGACCCTGAATGATTTAAAGGGGCTCATTGAGTTGGTTCACAAAATTCATATTTTGCCACACAGGTCTGTTGAGTAATACTCATATGCTGAAGGTAACAAGCCAAACAAAGCGATTCTGAAGTTCTAGCTGAACACACAACTGAAGTGACGATGATAGGGCACTTAACGATCGAAATCCCTTATTGCAACTCTGTGAACAGACTCTTTTTAAAATGATGTAATAAGCTATATGGAACCCCTGTTCATAAAAAAACCCAGAAAGTCAAATGACCTTTGACCTCCACCAAAAACAATAGGGATTATCTACTCACTATGACCAACGCACACACCAAGTATGAGATCCATCATGGTTACCCTTCTTGATATATCGTGTTTACAAGCATGAGCATCACACACACATACATACACACACATCCATACACACACACACGACATCACTATCGCATAGATTCCTTCTGCCTTCAGCAAGGAATCAAAAAAACTGCAATTTCTCACTGACATTTTCGATCACCGTAGGGGATAAACACCAGACTAATGATGCTGATTCAAAGTTTTGGCTTGCAAGGGTTTCCCTCAAACTTGTTGCAAAATCTACACTATCAACTCAGTGAGCCTCTTTAACAATGACTGAACTATTTTCTCTGTATGCCATGTTGGTGCATTGTAAATGTCCTTCATCTCTTTCTAAGTTGTGTTGCTAAATAACTAAACAAAATCAAAGTGACACTTTACTGTATACATATGAGCACAGTACATCTATTTCACAAGGCAACCCTACAACTACTATATTCTCTTTAATAGATCACTTATACTGTTAAAGAATTAATAACCCATATGCCAGATGGTGGAAAGTAAATAGTGGAAAGTAATGCATACCAGAACGCTCATTTTTAAGGGTTTACTCACTGAATATGTTTCAATCAAATGTTAGGCAACACTGTTAATGCCCTGTCACAAAAAGTGTACCCTCTGTGATGACTGATTGGAGGAAGGCATGCGATAACGTTAAAGGGGCTATGTTCGGACCATTTGATGGCTATCTCACCACTGCATCAGTCCTGTTTCTTGGCTGTTCCAGTTGTTTTTGTGGCAATGTGAGCAACAGCTGCCAAAAAGCTTGCCATTCTGAGACAAGATCTGATAATTTTCAGGTCCCCCTGCATGATAAGATGAAGATAATCAAGACAGTCATTGGATGTTTGCAGGTAAGTATGGGACCTCATTAAGCCAGTCTCCTTGGCCACATTGGAGCCACAAGGAGAACTCTCACCTTCAGACTGTTCAAAGTTTGCTGTAGACTTTTAGTCTGAGGTAGACAAGAGGGAATATGTATGCCATGAGGTAGCTTTTATCAGACAAAAGCAGGTTGGCATTAAAGTATACTTGACTGAATATCCTTGAGCAGAAGGTTGAGGGAATTGCATCTTTTGGTGATGCAAACAAAGTCCACTTCTGGTTGCCGTATGGTCTGGAACACTGAAGGGAGAGTAAAGGAAGACAGTTCTTATTTGTTAGGGTCCAAACTACGAATAGAATCCAGGTTGCTAATGTCTGCCAGAAGATTCTTTCCCATTTATATGGGATGCTTTAAGCACCATGTTCTGTTGGCATCACCAATGGAGAAGATCCAAAGTCGCACAGCACAGGGGCATCCATAGAGTCCCTCCTAGACAGGCGATATATGTCATCACTGAGATGTTGTTCATAACGACAGTAACTGGTGAGTCCCTCAGAGCATGGCTGAATGCTTACAGGTCTTTTGAAACTGCCTCCATTTCCAGATGGGTTTATGTGTACCTGTACTGATGCAAATGTCAGAAGTTATCCCAACATTATGGGCGGAAGTGAACCCCTTGGTCCCACGCTGTGTTGGGGATCCACCATTGTGTGTGTTTACACCTCACATGTGAGCACTGTGTATTTGCACATGCAGGTTTTGGTCCCCCCCCCAAAAAAAAAAGTAGTATAGGAGCAGATGAATTTGTAGTGGATGCATTCTCAAGCAACCATAGTCAATGACATTCATAATTCTTTTGGCAGAAGTGTTCCTGTTGCCTGTGGCAGGTATTTACTAATCCTCTTAAGTTTTCAGGATTGCCAAACCTTCTGAAAGTCTGAAGTTAACCCAGGGATTGGATCACCTGCTCTGGTGCACGTTGTGATTTTGTAAGTCTTCTTAAGACCATCATAGCGATTCAAGGAGTTGGAGTTCACCAACACAAGATGCTGAGAATCTCCTTGAATCAGCCAATCCTCCAGGTAGGAAAAAAATTTTGTCTCTCTCCTTCCTGCTTAGCACAGAAACTACTACCACCTTCGACTGGTTACAGATCTGCTGTGCACGGATAGGCCGAAGCAAGAAACTTGAAATTGTAACCTACATGTTGGTCAGCTGAAGGAGAGGAACCTTTTGGTAGTCTATGTGAATGGGTAAAAAAGTAATAGTCCTTTGGACTGCTACCAACAGGCCCTGGCTAAGAGCCACAACTGTAAGACTGAGGGTCTTCAGTCTGAAGTGTTTTAGCAGTAGGAATTTGTTTTTAGGTTGATGATTGGTCGCCATGAGGCATCGTTTTCTTGTCTTGAGGTTGACTAGGGATCCCTGGATCTTGTTTCTGACTCAAAATTGCCCACCAGTACAATCTGACAAAGCAACTTTTCCAACCAGCACTTACTCCCAATAAGAACCCCCCAGAAATAGCCTCACAGTCAAGGGATCATTGACCAAAACAAACTATTTGTTGGTCATAATTAGAGACAGGCAAAATTCAGTTCATGACTGTCCACACAACATCCAACACAAATCATGAAAAATACTTTAATTTCACATTCCATAGTAATGACTGTTTTCCATTTGGAACTTCCGAAGAGCTCCTCTATTTCTAGGCTTTGCA
Source organism: Stichopus horrens (assembly GCA_009801055.1). Classification (NCBI taxonomy): domain Eukaryota; kingdom Metazoa; phylum Echinodermata; class Holothuroidea; order Aspidochirotida; family Stichopodidae; genus Stichopus; species Stichopus horrens. Next base: position 5,544 of record VJOZ01000275.1, on the reverse strand, counting down.
TACAGGGCTGAAAACACACAGAAAGTGACGTTTCCAGCCATCTGGGGAGGGGGGGTTATAAATTCTAAACATTTCCTTGTACGATCCACACCAACTGAAGGTGGCACTCTGCTTGGACAGTCCTGACGGCACTCAAGCCACCCAGAGCAGAGCACCTTATACTACAGTGTGGCTAATCAATGAAATGATCTTAACCTTGGAAGGACCTCAAACTCTCCTTGTGTTATCCCCACATGTGTGAAGTTGAGAAAGAAACCTTTGAGTGTATGGCGGCATTTTGTTCGATCAGGAGTTCCTACTATACTAAACAATCAGATTTAAACAATGTGTGAGGGTATACCATCCAAACAAGCTTCCACACTTCTACTGAAAGTACTTGGAGTGATGGAAAGAAAGGTGAGATTATAGGGATAATGCAGATACTGAGAGTGAAGACCTACAGTACTGTACAATCATGGAAGTACTACCTCGGAGGTAGTACTTCCATGGTACAATGCAAAGTATACATTGTAAATTTGGATTTCTCATGACTCTACATACTAAGTTACATCTAGAATGTGCAATCCAAATTATAACAACAGTTGTACAAACATGGATTGCACTTTCACAATTTACGTGGAAAGGGCAGGATACTTTTTCTCATCACTGACATCAGCCTCGATGTGGTTACCAGTTCCAAGTAATAAACAGCTTGTGACAAGAAGTACTGTACAGTTACAGTAGTTTCAACAAAATAGTGAGCTACCAGCAATTATAATCACAACCTGTGCATTAAGGCTCAAGTGGTCATTTTAAACACTCCACTCTGCTTCCGGAGATTCCTGGCGAGGAGTCATGACCTTGCTGACCCGAGTTCACTTTCCTTGGAATCCCAATTCTTGTGTAACATTAAAACCTAAGAACAATCATTCACGAAGATCATTTGTGTGCTTAACAGTTTGAACTATAAACTTTCTTTTGCCAAGTTCAAACGTTATGTCACAAAGTTCAAAAGCTGTGTTTTTCCTTTGCTTGTAAAGTTGTCAGCTGTCACAAGAGCTACTGTACATCAAACATTTTGCCTTACAACTGATATTATGAAAGAGAGGCCTAATTCTTATCCACAAACAGTTTTGGTCTCCTACATTGTCTCCATAATTCTTGATCCAAATGGTGTAGGTGGTAGTTTTGACTTTACTGACACCAATTCACCAAGCAAGAGTCATGAATAGGTTCACACTTCGCAGTCACTACTATTTAAGCCACAAGTGGTTAATCCCAAATGTCAGAGTCGCCCAAACCTACTGTGCAACTGTGAATCTACTCGAACACACCTGTCAATAACACTGCATATAAAGTGCTCTATCCTATCTGAGCACATGTACAGTAAACTGAAGCAAATTATTCAATTCAAACTCAGCTGGACAAGTATAACTGAAAACCCTTAATAAAGTTCCTCCAGGTTTTACACCATAATAAGCTCCCCTCCAACAAATTTGTAGTCCATTAAATAAGAACAGAAGCACTTGACGTTTTAATAGCCTACCTCCTTCCAGGTAAGATAAGGTCAGGCAGTAAATGATCTTCCCTGGTTTCTGCACATGAGGATAATATCGTCAACTGTCAAACTCAGAGACTTGCAAGACATTTGGTCCCAATAGGCTAAGCTGACCTTCCATCAGCTTGCATAATTTGAAGCTCCAGAATCAAAGCCAGGGAGCCCGAGGCACTATAAAAGTCAGTGCAGTGTTTTCCCCAGATTAACTCTGTGTAAAGCCTACAGTACGCGATATGTCCGGGTACCAATGTTTCTGTACTTCCACCACAACTTGACAATTCAGTATGAATGTCACAAAATTATGAATAGATAAACAATGCAAAGTAATCAAATGCAGCAAAAGAACAAATGATTATTATCAACAAGTGATTATTATTACTGACACTATACAAGGAAGAGTTCATTTTCAGACACTTACCGGTACGATGAGTGATACAGTAAGCCTGCCACAGAGTATACAATTACTTCGCAATATGTATCGCATTAATAAGGATCAGTTAATCCCTTTGACCTGGAAGTTTCAAGTTATGTTGGGTAAGAGATGTAAGAGCTTAACAGTTGGTAAGAGATGTAACAGTCTGACTGTCAAGTCACATTTCATGCCTCAACTCCCATTCAGTCAATGGTTATATCAATTGTAAGATTTTCCTTAAACAAGCTAAGCGACAAAATGACTTTACAAAAGGAGGGAGCTCATTCCATAACTTAGGTCCACACACAAAAAGACTACAATCACCAAAGCTTTTACAAGTAGTACGAGGCACGGCAAGGTGACCAAAATTTAGCGAATCAGAACAAAGACTGTATCTAGTATTTTATCTCGTATGTAACACAACTGATAAATAAGATGGAGCCATATTACTGAATGTAGGGACTTTACCCGGACTTATAAACCAAAAGACACATGTTAAAGTGGTTCCTGTATTGAACTAGAAGGCGATGAAAGTGGGACCAAAGGTGTCACTCTACTCAAGCTGAAAATAAGATGGGCGGCATAATTTTGTAGTCGCTGAAGTCTGGCAATTACCTGATTAGGGATTCAAAATAATAAAAAAGAGTTACAATAATGGATATCACTGTGTACAAGACCATGAACAAGTACTTTGCATGCTTCAGGAGTCACGCTTTACTGAACAGACCCAATGCAATGAAGTGTATGAGAGAGAGATTTACATTTGGTAGTTATAAGATATGAAAATTATTGCAGCTATCGAACCAAACACCAAGGTTTCCACACCTGACACCAGGATCATATAAATTTAAATTAGATCTGTTACTGGATTAAAGTTCTTTTTATTTGAAGGTTCTGGCACATTCTGCTACTACTACATACATATGTCTCTACTATATAGTAAAACAAAGTCACATTCAGACCATCAAGTAATAGTTACCTCTGACCAAGGAGTGAGTATTACTCAAGCCTAAAACTTGTGAGCAATTGGGAGAGCAGGGTAGACACTAACAACACTCAATGCATTTTCATATCTGATGCTACACACATCAGCCAGTGAATACTATTATTTGGGGTTTTTTCCCTCTGCCAGTTAATGCATCAACTGGTGAAAGACTGTCAACTACCTTCAGATAATTATGATAATCTTTGAACACAGACAAAAGAAGCACGAATAAAATGGAGGATTCATAGCAACTGCAAAGCATATCAGGTATGACTGAACATTTTAACATCAACAGCAGAGCATGTTGCCATCATTCCATCTAAATAATGTCTGTTATTGCAATAGTAATTTCAAAACTCACCTGGTTTGTTTCTCTATGAATGACATCACTTCCCTGTCTCAACACGACAAATGTGCTCACACATCTACTATGCCAACTGGAGCCACATGGTAGAGTAGATGTGCATGCATTTGTCATGCTGTGACAGGTAAGTGATGCGTGATGTAAGCAATGTGATTTAAGAGATATTCTCCTGAGCATCAAAGATGGCCAACTGTATCAAAAAGATCATGTACGCATCATTAAGATCGCTGACTCCCGAATTCTGAAATGTGGCACCTACATTGAACTGTTTTGCAGAATGTTTAATGAGTGAAGGTACTGTAGAACACTGAATTCACATTGTGACTCATACATGACTTATGCATACATGTACGTTCAGGATGTGAACAACAAAGAGATATGTGCCCTTGCAACTGGTAAAGAGGGTGACTTTCATCTGCTGTATATTAACACTGAGTTTGATGCCAGAGAAAAGAGAGTCACAACATCAATTTACTCAGGAGTGACACTCTACTGTTTGCAGCTTTCTACTTAGCACTCTCTGCATAAAAGCATTATATAAACAAAAAAAACCCATAAAAAGTGAAATTTTCACACAAGCCACGGTAATACAGACAGCTACTGCACTACAGCAGAGTATGGGATTCACGGATTTGAGAGTCTTGCTACCTAGAACAAATTATAAATGCAAATGAAAATTACCTAAGCATTCAACCATCATTGCGAGCAGGAAACATACTTGTAACAAATGCTCGGTAAAATGTTGTACCAGGCCAAGTGGATAATATCACCATATATACCATAATCTAATGCATCCGAGGGACAAACAGGCAATGTTTCAGCAGCATCTTAGACTGGACATAATTTTCATTGAGAAGACAGGATCCTGACATTAATTAGAAAGCCAAACAGTTAAGCAAATCCATCATTCATTCCGATCACACTCACAAACAAGCATGAATGTACTGCAATGTATGAATGCTCTCAAAAGAATTTACCAATCTGTCAACAATCCATCTTCCTCAAGGTTGGATCAGTATATTTGAATGGCACCTGAGGCACCTGTTTAGGTTGCAGTGCGAGAGAACTGTTATGTTTACAGGTAATAGAAGTTTCCTTGAAGACTTGCAGGCCATTTTAGGGGCACTGACAAAGGACGTGCTAGCAATGATGTCTTGACAACCATGAACAGATGCAGAGCTAAGGAGGCCTCCACTAGTGTACCCTACTGTGTGTTGTCAAATCTCTGAAGAAAGGAAGAAACTAAATACAGCACTGTTTGGTCAATGAACCAGTGACAGAAAGTATTTACAGTTCTTCCCTTGACTTCAGTTAAAATGCTCCTTGATAAAGCTAAATATGCCCTATGTTTCTTCTATCAGGAATATCAAGAAGGCCTTTGTACTGATGTCCGGTGTAAAATGGAACAAAGAGTGGACTTTTTGGAAATCTAAACTGTATTAACCTTTTTTTGGAATAAGGACTACATTCCCAGTTAGCGCAGGTTACAAGTCCAAGTCCATCCTCTTCCCTTACTAGTAAACTCTCTAGTGGTATGGATGAAAGTAAACATTTGCCATTGGCAGCTACGAAATTTTGAAAGTATATGGGTGAGTGGGTAGGGGTACAAGTTACTGACAGACCTGAGGTTCAGGCAACTGGTGTACAGTACTATTGAAAATATAAGGAAGACCTACCTTGTGACCATTAATGCAAATGGAGGCATCAAAGGTGACATTCAAGGTGCTTGATAGAAAGGGACATTATTTGACATTTAATTTAAAAAACAAAAAAGCATACTAAGTGAAATGCATATTCTTTGTTTTTCAGTCACTTTATTCCACCCACAGGGGCAGTTTAAATATTGTTAAACATTAAAGTTCCTCCATTCACCACCACATAACTGCTACCAATGAATTAAAGTGATTGCGTGCATA